>VSMD01066705.1:0-73151 GCA_008750895.1 Mirza zaza | reverse complement strand
TTTTTAGAATAAATCCATAGAAGTGGCTCACGCCTGTAATCCTAGCTCTCTGGGAGGCCGAGGTGGGCGGATCGTTTGAGCTCAGGAGTTCGAGACCAGCCTGAGCAAGAGCTAGACCCCATCTCTACTATAAATAGAAAGAAATTAATTGGCCAACTAATATATATAGAAAAAATTAGCCAGGCATGGTGGCGCATGCCTGTAGTCCCAGCTACTTGGGAGGCTGAGGCAGCAGGATTGCTTGAGCCCAGGAGATTGAGGTTGCTGTGAGCTAAGCTGACGCCATGGCACTCACTCTAGCCTGGGCAACAAAGTGAGACTCTTGTCTCAAAAAAAAAAAAAAAATCCATAGAAGTAGGATTGTGGGGTCAGAGAAATACATTTTTTTTCTTTTTTAAAGATTTTTGATAGATTGTTAAATGATGACCAGAAAGGTTGTTGATTTATATACCCACATATGAAACGATTTCACCTCACCTTTGTTAGTATTACTGGGTTTTTTCGTTGTTTTGTTTTTTGAGACAGAGTCAGTCTCTGTTGCCCTGGCTAGAGTGCAGTGACGTCATCATAGCCGACTGCAACCTCACTCCTGAGTTCAAGCTGTCTTCCTGCCTCCTCCTCCGGAGTAGCTGGGATTACAGGCATGTGCTACGGTGTCTGGCTAATTTTTTAAATTTTTTATAGAGATGAGGTCTCACTGTTGCCCAGGCTGGTTGATCCTCTTGCCTCAGCCTCCCAAAGTGCTAAGATTATAGGTGTCAGCTACTGCACCTGGCCCAGTATTACTGTTTTTTAGCTTGCTTCTTTTACTTGATAGTAGACTTTATGATTATCTTTCTATATACTATCATTTTGAACAGCTACATAGTATTCTATTTTCTGTATATAACTTATTTGACTATTTTTCAATATTCTAAACAGTGTTATGCTGAGCATTTTGTATATAGTTATGTGTTGTACTTTAATTATTTCCTTGGTATGTATTTCCAAAAGTGGAATTGCTGGGTCAAAGATTTGCACATTATAATTTCTACAATGTATTGCCAAAGTTTGCAAACACTTTTGTACCCCTTGTGTTTGAAAATGTCTGCTTTTCCAAACTCTTGACAGTAGTAGGTATTCTAGGCTTTAAATCTGATGGGCAAACTCTGGTGCTTTAGTTATTTTAATATGAATGTCATTAATTACTAGTTATGTTAAACCTATTTGAATTTTAATTGTGTTTCATTTTCTTACTAGCTTGTAAGAGCTCCAGATTTTATTTCCTTTTCTTTTTCTTGTTATGTATAGTACAGATATATGTACTATATCTGAATTTGTGACTCATATTTTAACTTTTAAGATGTTTTTACATAGAGAAGTTTTTACATGGCCACATTTCATTCTTTTTCTTTCCCATATTCAAACAATTAAGTTATTTATTTAAAATGAATAGCTTATTTGTCTTTTTTTTTCTTGGCCACCTGTAGGTTAGAGAGGAAATTGATGGATGAAGCTTGAATTTAAACTTTGGCTCTCTCTGGACTTTAGTAGTTGATAGAGAAGAGTGGATTCGAATATTTGAAATGGGGCTGATTTTATTAAATAGGAGGTGTAGGATATATAGTTCCTGTATCTGCAGAATGTTTCTAATTGAATTGGTCAACAGCTCTTGAGAGTTAATGTGTCTTGTCTTACTGATCTGCACAGTCACGAACACCTCCACCCCTTGATTCCTAGTTTTTTAAATCCTGGCCAGCCCATTTCTTTCTTATTGTATCTCAGGGATATATTCTTTCCTTCAAACCTTTCTGTGACTTAGCTTCATTACTAAGTGCATCTTAACCTTTCCTTGTTGATCTCATGCCTCTTTCCAGGTTACCTATGACATGTTTCCAGAATGGTTTCCTCAAACATTTTTCATTCATTGTGTGTTTTTTTTTTTTAACCTGTTCAATAATGTCTTTTTTTTTTTTTTTTTTTTATGAGACAGAGTTTCACTCTGTTGCCTGGGCTAGAGTGCCATGGTGTCAGCCTAGCTCACAGCAACCTCAAACTCCTGGGCTCAGGCAATCCTTCTGCCTCAGCCTCCTGAGTGGCTGGGACTACTGGCACGTGCCACCATGCCTGACTAATTTTTTCTATATATTTTTAGTTGGCCAACTAATTTCTTTCTATTTTTAGTAGAGACGGGGTCTCGCTCTTGCTCAGGCTGGTTTCGAACTCCTGACTTTGAGCGATCCTCCCACCTTGGCCTCCCAGAGTGCTAGGATTACAGGCGTGAGCCACCGTGCCTGGCTAATAATGTCTTAAATAAACGGTGAGAGTTTATGACCTTTGTGTTTAACTCTCTGCTTGGTTCCTGCATAGTGGAAAGAGGATGGGCTTAAGAGTCAGTCTGATCTCCCTGGTTGACTAGTTCCTTGACCTCTCTGAGATCAGTATTTTCATCTGTACAATGGAAATGGTACCTTATGGAAACAACCTTATGTTGTTTCAATTGGGCATATAAAACACTGGGTACACATGTATCACATGCTCATCCAGTGAAGTTTCTCCATCCTTCTTTCTTTTCCCTCTTCTCTGCCAAACTTCTTTCTTTATGTCTGCATCTTGACTATTTCTTCAAAGGAAACAGGAAGCCATACTATTCCCACTTGCTTGCCTGTTTGCTTGCATATTTCTTTCTTTCTTTATTTCTACCATTGCATACATCATTGCTACCAAAACTGTTTCTACTCTGCCTCATGGCATCTTTCTGCTGGTCCTCTAGCTTCTAGAATTCAACTCAAAACTCACTTCCAGAAAGCCTTTCCTGATTAACCCATTTCAACTACTTTTTTGTTTTTTATTTCCTTAAACGTTTAAATAGTTTGTATTTCATTATTTAGAATATACTGTTTTGTTGTTATGAGACAGGTTTACCATTAATTGAAATTTTTTTTGTTTTTTAATTTTTAGAATCTGATGTTCCAGCAGAACTCCAGGTGTTAAAAGAACCCCTACAACAGCCAACTTTCCCTTTTGCAGTTGCAAACCAACTATTGCTTGTTTCTTTGCTGGAGCACTTGAGCCATGTGCATGAACCAAACCCAGTTCGTTCAAGACAGGTGTTTAAGTGTAAGTAATAATAAATTAATCTTGCTAAATAAAACTTGTAATAAGATTCTTGAATGCTATGGATCTGAGAAGCAGCTGGTATACAAAAATAGGGTGTGAGCCTGGCGTGGAAGTTCATGCCTGTAATCCCAGCTACTCAGGAGGCTGAGACAGGAGGATCACTTGAGCCCAGGAGTTCAAGACCAGCCTGAGTAACATAGCAAAACCTCGTCTCTAAAAAAATTAAAAAAAAAAATTAGCCAGGCACAGTGGCATCTGCCTGTAGTCCCAGCTACTCAGGAGGCTGAGGCAGGAGGATCCCTGAGCCCAGAAATATAGGCTGCAGTGAGCTATGGTTGGGCCTCTGTGCTCCAGCCTGGGCAACAAAGTGAGACCTTATCTGAGAGAAAAGTAAAAAAAATAAAAAATAAAAATTGGATGTGAAATAAGAATGAATAATTTACATTCCTTAAGTTCGTTTTACATTTTCCTTTGGGTATTTTCTTACGAGTATAATCACTGGGGACCCAAAAATTGTGTGTAATTTAAAAAATAAAAGATTAAAAAAGGAAAATCACATGGCTCATTCTGACCCAGTTCTTGGCCAGAGGGCTGGAACCAGCTGCATTTTATGTTGTTGAAAATGAAAGTGTTTATTTATTTATTTTTTTGTAGACAATGTCTTGCTTTGTTGCCCAGGTATGAGGGTAGTTGCATGATCATAGCTCACTGCAACCTCAAACTCCTGGGCTGAAGTGATCCTTCTGCCTATAGCTGGGACTCTAGGTGTGTGCCACCATGCTGGGGTAATTTTTCTATTTTTTGTAGAGATGGGGTCTCGCTATGTTGCTCAGGCTAGTCTTGAGCTCCTAACCTCAAATGATCCTCTTGTCTTGACCTCCCAGCGTTCTAGGATAATTGGTGGGAGCCACTGAGCTTGGCCAAAAATGTTTATTTGTATTCCTGCCTTAAGATTCTTGTATGAGCAATGTGAACACAAAAGTGAACAGAAGAATTATAGCTTATAATATTTCTGGTTGAGCTTATTGACTGAGTCCAGGTGGCCTCTGTAATACCTCCAGCTATAGATTCTGAGAGTCTTTTCTCCCAACAATGTCTTTCTAAATCTTGTTTGGTGTTAGAAATCCTTGAACTTCTAGATAGCTTTATGTGGTCTTAAAGCTAAATTTGTTTTTACATGGTGGCTCTCACACCTGTAATCCCAGCACTTTGGGAGGCTGAGGCAGGAGGATCACTTGAGCCCAGGAGTTTGAGGCTGCAGTGAGCTATGATCATGCCACTGTACTCCAGCTCGGGTGACAGAGCAAGACCCTGTCTCTAATAAAAAACCAAAAACCAAAAACAAATGCGTTTTTAAAGATGTGTTATCATTTTGATAAACTTGGTGGGGCATAAAAAGTGGTAAAAATATTTGTGTGGTGTACACTTAATTTTCTTGAATAAAGCAAATATTATACTCCACATTCTAAGTAGTAGTGTATATGATGGGGGAGGTGGGTTGTACAAAAGGGGGTGTTCCTTAGGTTCCAAAGCATTGGTACCTGGGGATTTTTGTATTAGGCTCATAGTAAAGAAAAGTAGATTATAATAATTTTAATACAGTAATATTGTACATAACTAAAATAAATATGTGACTCTTACTGATTTTAGGATAATTTAAAATTCCTTGTATACATTTTAGATGGCTGGCCTTTAAAACAAAGTATGTTTAAATAAATATTTTTATGATTTATTTAGTTAGTTGATAATCTAAATGGAGAGTTTTCAATGCAGAAAGAATGTCCTTTATGGTATCCCTGTTTCTTGGAGTGAGTAAAAGCCAAGGCACCTCTGTAGAAGCTGCTTTTTCTGAGGAGCCTGGTGTTTGAGCTATACACATATCTACTATGTGCTGTTTGTAAGTTGGTTAAAGATATCTCATGATAGAAAAGAGCAGTTAATACATTTATTGTTGATTCTAATCATGTTTCTACTCCTGTCTGTATTCTGATCTTACTACCTGTTTGCAAAGTATAAAGTGTGGAATATCAGAAGACTATGTTTATAATTTTTTTGCCCTTTTAAAAAAATTTCAAAATATTAAGGGAGGGTACAAATGTTTTTGTTACATGGATACATTTTATAATACTTAAGTTGGGGCTGTTAGTGTGCCCATTCACCCACATAGTGTTCATTGTACCTGATAGGTAGGTTTTTATCCCTCTCCTCCTCCTCCTCAACCCCTTTTTTAAACAGAGCTTAGTACTTTACTGACTAGGCGTGGTAAACAAATGACTGTGTGGTATAAGATAAGTAATTATAGATGTGCTCCTAACCAGTGAATATGCCAGTTGCTCCTTGCCTTTGAGAATCAAGCTCTAGCTTTAATGTGTGTTATAAACATAACTTTTTTCTTATAGAATTTTTTTGTGTTGTAATTATTTTTATTTGCTATGTACTCTTTAAAATTGCCATTTTACTGATGGCCTTTCTAATAATAGTTTCCATTTTGTTTTTATAGTACTTTGCCAGACCTTTATCAAAATGGGGCTTCTGTCTTCCTTCACTTGTAGCGATGAATTTAGCTCATTGAGACTACATCACAACAGAGCTATTACTCATTTAATGAGGTCTGCTAAGGAGAGAGTTCGTCAGGTAAGCCCTAAAAAAATGTGCTTTCTGTATGACAAAAATAGATTTTGATTTCAAGACAGCTGTATTTTAAAGCATTATGGAATCCTAATTATATAACATGTTTTTAAAAATAAAACTTTGTTGACCCAACAGTGTTTATTGACTGATTAATATGTGTTTGGCTCTTTCGTAGGTGCCTAGGTTAAAGCAGTTAACAAAATCAACAAAAATTTCTGCCCTTGTGGAGCTTATGGTCTGATGAGGGGACAATAAACAACAACAAAAATAACATAGGGGGTGCTAGATGGTGATGACATAAAGGGGAAATGTAAAGCAGTGAGGGGACTGAGACCATGTTGGGAGGGGCTATGTGAATTTTGTACAGGGTAGCCAGGGCGGGCCTCACAGAGACAATGGTGACATCTGTAAGAAAAGCATTCTAGATGGAGGAACAGTACAGCTGACCTGGGAGCAACATGGGCTTAGGGGTACTGACCCACACACAGTCAAAAATCTGCGTATAACTTTGACTCCCCAAAAACTTAACTGTTAATAGCCTACTGTTGACTAGAAGCCTTACCAGCAACATACATAGTCGATTAACACATATTTTATATGTTATATACTGTTTCTTAAAGTAAACTAGAGAAAAGAAAAGAAAATGTATTTACTAAGTGGAAATGAATCATCATAAAGGTCTTTATCTTCCTGGTCTTTACATTGAGTAGGCTGAGGAGGAGGAGGAAGAGCAGGTTGGGATGGCAGAGGTGGAGGAGGTGGAAGGGGAGGCAGGCACACTTGGTGTAACTTTTATTGAAAAAAAAAATCTGTGTGTAAATGGACTCTTGAAATTCAAATCTATGTTGTTCAAGGGTCAACTGTAATGGCAAGGGCCCTGAGGTGGCTGTGTGCTGGCATGTTTGGGGAGCTAGAAGGCAGCTATGTGGCTGGAGTGGAGTAAGCAAAAGGGGCTGGGGGAGTGGGAAGAGAGGGGACATTTGGAGCAGGATCTTGAAGCCATTTTATTGTCTTTGGTTTTTACTCAGAGTAAGATAGGAAGCAGATTTTACAGGATTTTGAGCAGAGGAGTGACATAATCTGACTTGGATTTTAATGGGGTCACTCCAGCTACTGTGTTGGCAGTGGACTGAGGGGCACAGGCTGGAGCAGGGAGACAGGTGCATTATACCTGTCTGTACAGGCAAGAGAAGATGGGGCAGTTTCTGCATGTATATTGAAGGTGACGTCAACATTGTTTGCTCATGGAGCTCCTTGGTAAAGTCTCAGCTTTGAAATATTTTCAGTTGTAAACTCTTAAGTAATATCAAAAGAGCCAGTGGTTTATTTTTTAAGTATTGTTTGTGTATTTGGGGCTGTTAACGTGACACTGAATTTTGATAGATTCTTTATTCCATGAAAGTTTTCAAAATACTTTTTCAAAATATGTTTTTGGTTTTAGGATCCTTGTGAGGATATTTCCCATATCCCGAAAATCAGGTATGTGTTGTACTTTTTTGATTATGCAAAGACTAAACTATTCAAAAGAAATCACAGCCTGGTGGGGTGGCTCACACCTGTGGTTCTAGCATTTGGGAGGCCGAGGTGGGAGGACTGCTTGAGGCCAGGAGTTTGGGACCAGCCTGGGCAACATAGTGAGAGCCCATCTCTAACCAAAAGGAACAGAAATTTAAGTAAATTTATTACCAAATTCAGCTAATTACTGATAAAACACTGGAACTTAGCTTAATGACTTCCTTGCTATTTTCATTACACTGTCAATTTGCTTAGCCAGTGTTTTCTTCTTACAGACGAAACATTTCATTTTAGCTCATCCTTTTCACATTGTCCCAGTTTAGTGGTAAAGGAGTTTTGTCAGATTAGTGATACAGTGAGCGTGAACTATCCTAGAACATTGTGATTCTCTCATGTTTTAATGTCAATTAATTGTTTTTATTTAACCTTTTAGATCAAAGGAAATAGCCTTTGAAGCACAGACTTCACGTTACTTAAATGAATTTGAAGAGCTTGCCATCTTAGGAAAAGGTGGATATGGAAGAGTGTACAAGGTTGTTTTCTACATACTTCTTTTGACCTTCTGCTTTGTAAATAAGTGTACTTTGAGAGGTTGTTTTCATTGTTTTTATCTGAAGTGCCCAAAGAAAAATTCCTGGAAATCATGTATACTTTTCATTAAGATTTGTCATTTACAGGGAAGTGGGCAGATTCAAATTTTTTCTGAACCACGTTGATATTTTAGGTGGATTCTGAAAACTTTGAATTTTTGTTCTGTAGTTAATTTTTATTAAAAATATGTTACTAAAAAACGTTGTACTACTGTGTTTTGAGCCTTACATAGCTCTTTTGCTAACATCTCTGTCATTCAGCCCTGGGGCTTCTATTAATAGGGGTTGGACTATCAATATGGTTTGAAAAGCTTATAGTCTGGCTGACTAGGGCTGGCTTCTCTGAACATAGTAAGGAGACATGTCATTAGCTTAATTTTATCTTTTTGGCTAGTTTGGATTATCTAAACTCAGATTAAAAGAACTTCTTTATTTAATGAAAATTTAATGACACAGTTTGCTTTGTCTTCTACTTTTTAGGTCAGGAATAAATTAGATGGTCAATATTATGCAATTAAAAAAATCCTGATTAAGGGTGCAACTAAAACAGATTGCATGAAGGTATGATTTTTAAAAATTATTTATTTTAAACAATTGTGTATTTAGTTCCTTTTGGAAGAGTTATATGTGTGTGTTTGTATATTTGGCAAATAGTAGGTGGTACAGACTGCCAGTTTACTAAGAATAGGGTTACAATAAAGTATAGTAAACATCAAAACTAAATTTTTATTTGATGTAATTTTTATAGGCACTCTAGACTGACCACATTTCAGAGTCATTGCTGTAGAAATTAATTTTTAAGATAAATGATTAATAGATAGTTATGAAAAATCATGAGCCCAGTTCAGGTTCCAGTCTGCTCCCTGACATGCTGTGTGGTCCTGGGCAAATTGCCTAGTCCTCTTGGCCGCTCTGTCTCCTACCCTGAAGTAGTTGTGACAGCAGTGGTTGCTTACCTTGGAAGACTGGCGTGGGAATCAAATGAGAGAATGACAAGTTAGCTATAAAAAGTATAAAGTGCTATATAAATGTAAGTTATTTAGTTGCTCTAACAATTGCCATTTGTCTCTCACAAAAATATTTTTATTATTTTAACATAGTTTGGATTCCCTGACAGAAGGATTCTTATTATATACCTTTCTCATCTTATGATGGGGTTTTGTTGAATATATCGTTATTTGAAGATGCATTTAATATACCTAACCTACTGAACACCGTAGCTCAGCCTAGCCTACTTTAAATGTGTTTAGAACTTACATTAGCCAACAGTTGGACAAAATTAATTAGCACAAACCTATTTTATAATAAAGTGTTGAGTATCTCATGTACTGCATATTGCAAGCCTGAGAAAAATCAAAATTCAAAGTATGTTGAAAATTCTGACAGTTTTGCACCATTGTTAAGTCAGGAAAGGTCTGTGTTTTGCTCTGTAACAAGGGGTATTTGATTCCATGAGCATTTAACAAGTTGTCAGCAAAAGCCAAATCTAATTATATTTCTTTTTTAGGTACTAAGGGAAGTGAAGGTGCTGGCAGGTCTTCAGCACCCTAATATTGTAGGCTATCACACTGCATGGATAGAGCATGTTCATGTGGTCCATCCACAAGGTAAGCAGTTTTTGATGATATAGTAGTTGAAGGGTTGGCAAACTTTAGCCCGGGGACCAAATCTGGCCTGCCTTTGTTTTTGTACATACTACAAGCTGAGAATGGTTATTTTTTTAAGTAGTTTTTTAATATATTTTTAAGTAGTTATAAGAAATAATAAGAAGAATATTTTGTGAAAATTATATAAAATCCAAAATTTCTTTGTCAAAGTTTATTAGAACACAGGCTCATTTATTTATATGTTGTCTGTGGCTGCTTTTACATTGTAACAGAATTGAGTAGTCACAGCAGAGTCCCACAGGGCCCCCAAAACCTAACATATTTATAATCAGGTCCTCTAGAGCTGTGGTCCTCAACCCAAGACTGGTCCATGGCCTGTTAGGAACTGGGCGGCACAGCAGGAGATGAGTGGTGGGCAAGTGAGCTAAGCTTGGTCTGTATTGATAGCTGCTCCCCATGCTCCCCAGTGCTGGTATCACTGCATAAGCTCTGCCTCCTTGTCAGATCAGTGCTGCATAAGATTCTCATAGGAACTCAATCCCTGCTGTAAACTGTGCATGTGAGGGACCAAGTTGCTCACTCCTTGGGAGAATCTAATGCCTAATGATCTGAGGTGGAGCTGAGGCGGTGCTGCCAGCACTGGGAAGCAGCTGCAAATACAGATTATCATTAGCAGAGAGGTTGGACTGCACAATAAATGTAATGCTCTTGATCATCCTGAAACAACCCCCTCTTCCGCCAGCTGTCCGTAGAAAAATTGTCTTCCACAAAACTGGTCCTTGGTTTCAAATGGTTGGGGACTGCTGCTCTAGAGAAAGTTTGCTGACCCCTCTTGTAGTTGAACAGCTCTATTTTTATAGTTTCTAAAATGTACCAGTCATTTGAATTAACTTGTATGTATTTTGCCAGAAAGTCATGACATTTTTAGACATACAGTTTCATTTGTACTATTCATATATTTTAACTCTGCCTTTTACTATAAATTGGAAAACTGGGCTGTTTGAAGATTTTTGTTTTTTGTTTTTGCTCAGCAGACAGAATTTCCATTCAGTTGCCATCTCTGGAAATGCTCTCTAACCAGGCAGAGGACAGGTATGTGGACTGGTGTGTACATTTACATTAGGACATTACCCACTGTCACCTGCATTGGGCTATTTTTGTCTTTGTCTACAAGAAGGAGTATTTTAGATTTTCTTTTTGCTTATTTTCATTACAAAATGTTAAATTATTTCTTCCTGTCAGATATTTCCTTTCAGTATTTTATTTATTTATTTACTTTTATTTATTTATATATATATATATTTTTTTTTTTAGAGACAGAGTCTCTCGCTTTGTTGCCCAGGCTAGAGTGAGTGCTGTGGCATCAGCCTAGCTCACAGCAACCTCAATCTCTTGGGCTCCAGCGATCCTTCTGCCTCAGCCTTCCGAGTAGCTGGGACTACAGACATGCACCAACATGCCCGGCTAATTTTTTGTATATATACTTTTAGTTGGTCAATTAATTTCTTTCTATTTTTAGTAGAGACGGGGTCTTGCTCAGGCTGGTTTCAAACTCCTGACCTCGAGCAATCCGCCCGCCTTGGCCTCCCAGAGTGCTAGGATTACAGGCATGAGCTACCATGCCCGGCCTTCTTTCAGTATTTTAAATAAATGTTGCTGCTAGACAGATTTGATGCTGTTTTTTTCAGAAGCTTACCTATAAGATTCATACCTTGAAGGAACAGTTGAGTTACTCTTGATCTCTTTTTACACTGACTTTTTTTTTTTCACATTGACTTTTTGTCTTTACTGTTTTCTTCTCCAGAGATGAATATGGTGTTAAAAATGATGAAAGTAGTAGCTCATCCATTATCTTTGCTGAGTTTACCTCAGAAAAAGAAAAATCCTTTGGAGAATCTGATGTTGAAAATCAGAATAACAAATTGGTGAACTATACCACCAATTTAGTCATAAGAGACAACAGTGAATTGGAATCGTCCATTGAACTCCAAAGAAATAGCTTGGCTGATTTGTCTACCAGATCGATTGTTCAGCAGCATCTGCCACTTAGGCATAATTCAGACCTAGAAGAGGATTTCACATCCACTGAGGAGTCTTCTGAAGAAAACTTCAACTTGTTGGGGCAGACAGAGGTAGATTACTTGCCTAGAACCTACCAAGTTGATGTTTACCCCTGTAATTGTACGAAGGGCTGTGATACATGTGGCGTTCCGCTTCCTCAGCAGACTTCCTACCTCCTGCTCCTGCCTCTCTCAACTCCAGCTCTTCTGCCCTGTGTTCAGTCTCTTGTACTTGCCATGTTCCCTTCCCAAATGGCCTTTGTATTTGGTTTTCCCTCCTTCATTTAGTTAACTCCTACTAATCCTTTTTGACCTCCCCAACTGGGTCATTTACACCTCTAGATGGATATTCTTGTATGTGTACTGTGGATTTGGAAACCTCATTCACATTCTATTCCTATTGCATGTTAGTATCATGCTACAAAAATATATTTATGCAAAAAAAGGCCGAGCTCTGTGGCTCATGCCTGTACTCCTAGTACTTTGGGAGGCCAAGGCAGGAGGAATTACTTGAGGCCAGGAGTTTAAGACCAGCCTGGGCAACATTACAAGACCTCTAGAAAAATTTTTGAAAAATGAACTGAGCGTACTGGTGTGCCCCTGTAGTTCCACCTACTTAGGAGGCTGAGGTGGGAGTATCACTTGAGGCTAGGATTTTGAGGCTGCAGTGAGCTATGATTGTATCACTACACTCTAGCTTAGGCAACAGAGTGAGACCCTGTCTTTGAAATAAAAATTACACAAAATGATTTTTGAGCATGGCTTTGGTGAGTCCCAGTAGGATTACCAGGTAAGTTTTCAGAATATTATTTTTTATTTTTTAGTTTATTTTATAGTTTTAGTTTTCAGGATACTTTTGTTGAGGTTTATACTGATATGCTGGTCAAATTCTCACCATATTTACACCAGTATTACTGAATATTAGTATTAGAAAACTTGAACATTAAAAGATCTATACATAATCTATCTTGTTAGGATTCTAAAACTGTATATACCATCTATATATACGCAATGTACAATTAATTTTTGTCAAGAAATATATGTTTTGGTCGGGCGCGGTGGCTCACGCCTGTAATCCTAGCTCTCTGGGAGGCCAAGGTGGGCGGATTGCTTGAGGTCAGGAGTTCGAAACTACCCTGAGCAAGAGTGAGACCCCGTCTCTAGTATAAATAGAAAGAAATTAATTGGCCAACTAATATATATAGAAAAAAACTTAGCTGGACATAGTGGCGCATGCCTGTAGTCCCACTCAGGAGACTGAGGCAGGAGGATCACTTGAGCCCAGGAGTTTGAGGTTGCTGTGAGCTAGGCTGATGCCACGGCATTCACTCTAGCCTGGGCAACAAAGTGAGACTCTCTCTCTCTCTCAAAAAAAAAAAAAAAAAGAAATATATGTTTCAGGCTGGGCACAGTGGCTCACACCTATAATCCTAGCACTTTGGGAGGCCCAGGCAGAAGAATTGCTTGAGGCCAGGAGTTTGAGACCAGCCTGAGCAAGAGAGAAACCCCTTTTCTACAAAAAACAGAAAAATTATCCAGGCATGGTGGCATGTGCCTATAGTCCCAGCTACTTGGGAGGCTGAGGCAGGAGGATCGTTTGAGCCCAGGAATTTGAGGTTGAAGTGAGCTATGATAATGCCACTGTCCTCTAACCCAGGTGATAGAGCGAGACCCTATCTTAAAAAAAATAAGAAAAAATATGTTTCTATGCATACTTTTCTAATGAAAAGAACTTTGAACTGGTTCACCTGAGTCCAAAGGAGTTGAGTTTGAGGGACTTTTAGTCAGAATCATTTTATTTCTCTGCATTAGATTTGAAAAATTCTCTTGGATGCCTAAATAAGTGGCTATAGTGAACTTAATGTTTGCTTACGTTTTTCTTGAATAAGTTACTAGTTATGTACAATGTGAAGCCTGCCACAGTATATATATGTTGGTGAATACATACAGTAGTAGAGTACCATAGAGCCATTCTTTGATGCTTTATCTTAGCTTTTAAAACTTTATGTAGGCTGGGCATGGTGGCTCATGCCTATACTCCTAGTACTCTGGGAGGCTGAGGCAGGAGGATCGTTTGAGCTCAGGAGTTCGAGACCAGCTTGAGCAAGAGCGAGACCCCAGTCTTTACTAAAATAATAGAAAGAAAATAGCTGGACAACTAAAAAATACATATATAAAAAAAATTAGCTGGGCATGGTGGTGCATGCCTGTAGTCCCAGCTACTCAGGAGGCTGAGGCAGTAGGATCGATTGAGCCCAGGAGTTTGAGGTTGCCGTGAGCTAGGCTGATGCCATGGCACTCTAGCCCAGGCAACAGAGAGACTCTGTCTCAAAAAACAAACAAACAAACAAAAACTTTATGTAGTGAGCAGACCAGTTTCAGGACGAGTTGCTCTGTGTCACATTGGAGAGCTTCTGTCATTGGACCCCTGCCTGACTTCAGCCTGGCCTACTTCTTCCTCTTTGTATTACGGCACAGTTTTAATTATCACTCTATTTATCTATTTCCTTCATTAGATTCTACACTTCTTGGGCAGGCCTGTGTCCTCAGCAGGTAGATATGGTGCTTGGTCTAGAGTAGGCAGGTATTTGTTGGCTAAATGAATAATGTGAGTAAATCTTGCAAAGATGGAGACAGCAGTGTGTCTTCTCCTAGGTGCAGTATCACCTGATGCTGCACATCCAGATGCAGCTGTGTGAGCTCTCCCTGTGGGATTGGATAGTCGAGAGGAACAAGCGCGGCCGAGAGTGTGTGGACGAATCTGCCTGTAAGTACCATGCTGGTCTGTACATACTGGGGAGGGAAATAAAGACAAAATCAAATCTTCTCCATCGAATGTAGGAATTGCCTCCAGGTATCTTATAGTAAAAACAAAAAACCCCAATGGAACCCAAAGAAATAATTTTACTTATTTCAACATTTTTCAAAAACAATTAGGTATTTGGAAGTGATTTTTCTCTGATAGATATATAGTTTATTGATAATTAAGCAGTAATAAACTGGAATTTAGGTTAATGTTTGTGGAGAGAAAAGGTTTAAAAATTTTTTTTAACACATAGAAGTTTTTTTCTTGTTCACTTAGGGGGTTCAAGGTCCACTTTTAATTTTTTTTTTTTTTTTGAGACAGAGTCTTGCTTTATTGCCCAGGCTAGAGTGAGTGTCGTGGCGTCAGCCTAGCTCACAGCAACCTCAAACTCCTGGGCTCAAGCAGTTCTTCTGCCTCAGCCTCCCGAGTAGCTGGGACTACAGGCATGTGCCACCATGCCTGGCTAATTTTTTCTATATATATTAGTTGGCCAATTAATTTCTTTCTCTTTATAGTAGAGACGGGGTCTTGCTCTTGCTCAGGCTGGTTTTGAACTCCTGACCTCAAGCAATCCACCCACCTCGGCCTCCCAGAGTGCTAGGATTATAGGCGTGAGCTACTGCGCCCGGCCCCCTTTTAATTTTTTTAAGAGACAAAATTAAATACTTGTTTTTATTTTTTTTAACCTGAAAGTATGATACTCTTATAAAAAGAAATTCCTTATAGAGGGTATATGGTGAAAAGTTTGTTTCCCTTAAGATCCAGCCTCCCCCTGCCCACAGACCCCCCAGTTATGTATCCTTCTAGGAGTACTCTGCTGGCTGATAACTTAAAATATTGTGCCCTGCTTCTCAACTTTGGCTGCACATTAGAATCACCTGGGGGAACTTTTAAAAAGATGTTGTCAATAAAAAAAGAACAGCTTTGCAGTGGAGAATTATAACTTTATAGTGGAGAAACCTGACAGATGCCACCTTAGCCATGATCCAGATGAGCATCGACTGTGACAAGTCTTGTGGGGACCATGTGCCCCCTTGATGTGATGTGGCGAGAGGGACACTTTATCTCTGTGGTCCTGCTCTCCAAAACATCCTAGTCTAATCATGAGAAAAACATCAGACAAATCAAATACAGTATCTGACCAATATTCCTCAAAACTGTCAGGGTCATCAAAAATAAGAAAAGTCTGAGATACTGTCATAGGCCAGAGGTACCTAAACAGTTGACAACTCAGTGTAACATGGTATATCCTGAATGGGGTCCTGGGACAGAGAAGGAACTGGTAAAAACTAAGGAAATCTGAATAAACTCTGGGCTTCAGTTAGTAATGTAATGTATCAGTATTGGTACGTTGATTGTAACAAATGTCCCATACTAATGTAAGGTGTTAATAACAGTGAAAATGAGGTTTGGGTTCTGTGGGAAAACTGCAGTATCTTCTTAGTTTCTCTATAAATCTGAGACTACTCTAAAAAATAAAATCAGTTTTTAAAAAAGTTGTTATGTGGGACCACACCAGTTATTTTTATACAGTTGGTCTGGAATAGGTCTTGGCCTTTGGTATTTTTTTGAAAATTCTCTTGTTGATTCTTATGTGTAGCTAAAGTTTAAAATGACTGTATTTTATCCTGAAAGGTCAGATACAAGTGAAGAAAGAAAAAAAAATGACTATGAGATTATCAAAAAAGCAGATGAGAATGACCTGATTTTAAGTAAAGACTCAACTGAGTATCAGTCATTAATCATTTGCCATTCACTGCTTTATTTGGTCTAAAACATAGATCAGTTAACCTACTCAGAATCTTAGACTAGCTGCCAGTGGGAAGGCAGAAACATAATGTCTTCCTCCAGCAGCTCCTGGACACACCCCAGTGCTGCTTCTATGTTTGCCATGTCATTAGAAGGACATGCCAGAACTTTGTACAGTTCAGTCTTGGCAAGTATTGTGTTGGGTATTTTCAGTTCCCTGTAAACCTGTATCCTTTGCTTGCTGTGTGAGCATTGAAGTTTATGTGCAAATGTCTTTATGAAAAGGAAAATGGTTTATTAAAGCCCTGTATGCAATTGTTGATCTTTAAACTTCCATTTGAAAAATAAGTATAATGAGTACAGAATTAGAACTATATATCATCCAGTACAGTAAACATCAAAACAACAAAGGTGAAATATGTTTGATGCTGCTAGCATGGTGTATATTTTTCTTTTAAAAATATTTTAAAATAAAAAGTTTTAACTTTGTAGTAGTCTAGCACTGTGTTTATAGCTTTATATCCATTCTATTTGTACATTTCATCATTTCCAAGAATCCCATGAGCAACAGACCCGGGTTTGAATCCTGGCTCTTGTACTCAACCAGCTGCAAGGTTTTGGGTTCTTGGTTTGTTTCCTCATTTGTAAAATGGGATTACCCCTATTTTATAGGGTTGTTGTGAGAGTTAAAGTGCTAAGTATAAAGGATTGTCAGGCATAGATAAGGCACTGAGTCAGTGCAGATTGTTACCACAGGGTCAGGTCTGTGTATGGTTTCTGAATCCTCCAACTGTTGCCTGCTGTTTGGATATGTAAGCTGGGTTACAATGAGAACCTTGTGTTTTAAAGACAGACCAAAGGAAGGGAGTTTTCTGAATAGTCATGGAAGTCAAAAGCCTTCCTTGCATTTCTACCCAGATAGGAGGTGGGTCACTTCACTGTGAGGGGAGTCATAACAGGGTATTACGAGTCAAACCATTGGTTTTACACAGTTTTCTTTCTTCTAAGATACTTGCCCAAGTATATGTTAGATACTGTAAAAGAGCATGCTTTTTCTTAGTGTGGAATTGATATGAGTTATGAAACCAACTAAGCTCATTTAAGGAAATTGGAGCATGTAATGTTCTTGAAGGTAAACAATAGGTTTGTGATTTTTTTTTTTTAAATTGATATAGGGTCTTGCTTTGTTGCCCAGGCTGGTCTTGAACTCCTAGGCTCAAATGGTCTTCCCATTTTAGACTCTTAAGGTATATGATTTAAAATGACTGAGCCGTTAAGCTTTTATTATGATATTATTAACTTATTTGGTGGGAAAACCTCAGGATTTTTTATCAATTTTTGTTTTCTTTTGTCCTATAAAATCTTTCTACCCTCTAAATTTGCTTATGTTATCATATTAATAGATAAATTAATTCATTTACCTTTTTTTGCCATATACTTTATATGTTAGTCATTTTTGGAAAATGAAGCATTCTGGATAATGGAAGCTTACCCCTCGAGCGAACATAATTTATCTTTTTTCTTACTCCATTATTTGTAACAGTGTCTTCAATCCATAGTGGGCTAGGACACCACGTTTATTAGCATTAAACCCCAGGATGTCAAGGGTTGAAGGGACTTAAACTTCATCTAATCTAGTCACCTGATGCCTGAGAATTATTTAAAAGTAATGCAGGGGCACTGAGTGAAATTAGAGGTATTCTCTTTTTGGTGGCAGAGTCTATTGGCTGTCGGGTGCTAGTTCGGGTGGTTTCTTTGCTAACTGAGGAGTCCTTTCTGCCTATTTCTAGGTTTTAGACCATTTTGGAGTGTTGACTGTTGAAAATCTGAATGTTGCTAAGATTCAGATGTTAATGTATTTAGAACCACATTAACATTTAGATGTTAATATAATAATTAAAAATAAAAAATAATAGAAAACAATTTTTTCACTTCAAGGTCCTTATGTTATGGCCAGTGTTGCAACGAAAATTTTTCAAGAATTGGTAGAAGGTGTGTTTTACATACATAACATGGGAATTGTACACAGAGATCTGAAGGTAAGTGGGGGTGACGGAATCATTGAAAGCAGTGCTAGCTTCTTATCAGGGGTGACTTGATGTTGGTTCATTGAATTAAATGAGATTATATGCGCTAGTCCATTTACTTATGAGGTTATCATTACTGTTATATAAAAAAATCATCATTCCATAGGTATCCAGACATGAAAACCTTAGATTGAATTTTAAAGCAATAATTTTTGGGCATTTGAAAATTTCTGTGGAGTGTGAGTACTGTTTTTCAGGTGGTGTGCTCTGAGTACTAATATAATGTACTTAGTGCTGACAGAAATGCTCATATATTTCTATAGCCCTAGAGGTAAATTCTGTTTCTGTAATTATCCATCTTGAAAGTGAACATGGGAATTTTTTTTGCTATTTAAAAAAATCTATAATGACTGTTGTAATTTTTACCCATAGAAGACTATCAAGAAAAGAGGAAATATGTTTATTTCCTTGGCTGAAGAGTTTTCAATTAATTTGCTTACTTTTCAGGCAAAAATTAAAGCAAAGAAAAGGCATTTAAAAGAAAATTTAGGAATAAAAAACTTAATATGCAAATCACTTTATTTTTTGAAAAATGTTTAAGAACCAGAGTTTGTACATTTGGGATGTAAAAGGTGATGGGTTAAGTATTTTCTGGCATATGTCTAGCCAGAAAATGCAATTTGAGTTACTGAAATTCTCTGGCACTGTGAAACTTCAAGAGCTTATTTCAAGAGGTAAGCTACATCATAATAACAGTATACAGAATTCCATATCTTCACTGGGAGAAGTTGCTTCAAGAGTTGTTTGTACCTCTCACCATAAATATTTCTGATGTATCTTTTACAAATATCCTCTAGGGATAAAGGGTTTTGAGATAACTTTATTAGGGTTTCCCTTAAGAGATGGAATTCCGGTAGCATGATTCCTGCAGGTAGAATCCCTTGCTTATTGGTCAGCCTCAAAGGATAAGTGTGATAAAGTAGCCTGGCAAGAAGTGTCCTATCTCTTACATTGGAACTGCGCTGAAGGTACATATAAATCGGAGATTCCCCATTTCTTGTTAAAATATTAACATTTGCTTCAAATTCGAGCAAGAGATTGATTATCGTCCCCCTGCCTCCAAAACAAGCCTCGTGGATAGCTGTTTGACCCTCGTGGTCCTGGGCATTGACTTTGGCTCCGTGCATTAGCAGCAAACGGATGCAGCTCATCCCCACTCCCAGCAGCCGGCCCGCTTTGCTTGATGCAGTGCACACCGCCAGCTTCAGGGCCGTGTTCCCCGTGGAAGAGATAGCACAGTTCACGTTTGCTCCACAGGCAATGAGCGTTTCCATCATCTCTCTGTTCAGGATATCTGCAGCCATGTGAAGGGGTGTCATGCTAGATTCATTAACAGCATTGACATGGGCGCCATTCTGGGCCAAAATGGAGAGAACTGGATAGGTCCCATATGTTATGGCCAGGTGGAGTGGTGAATGATTGTTGCTGTTGTCTACACGGGCATTAACTTGAGCTCCGTGTTCACACAAGATGCGGAGACACATCACAGCATTATTCTGAATGTCTGTCAGGATCCTTTGGATTCTGTTGCCTGGTTTTGTCCATGTGTTAGAAGTGATTGGCCAGTGCAGCAGCATCAAGTGGAGTGTGGTGAGGCCTCTTGTGTCCCTAGGATAGATATTGGTCACACATTACATTAAATACACAGTGGGAATGGCTCTACGTGAAGAATTAATGTTTAAGAAGGCAATGTTTATTTACAGTAATATACTTTAATTACTTTAAAGCAGTGTTTCAAAATCTGCAGTTGCGTAATTTCTCAGGGTTTTTTGGGTATGTGGTGGGATGCATCACTTCATGGTGGGACCCAGCTTCTTTAAGGCTCATCAACTTTGATTTCCTGCTAGGACTGTGACCCCATTGAGACTAGATCTTAGATATTTCCTTGCACAGTGCTGGGCTGAGTTAGTAGGCATTCAGTGAAATTGTGTGGACTTGAGTATGATCTGTTATTACCATAGAAGTGAGCCATGAAGGGCCAGAACTCCCATTTACTCAGTTCAGGTGTGTAGGTTGTGGAGTAGGTGGTAAGGGTTGAATCTGAAGACTGAGGGTTGGTCATTCTCAAGTTAGTGAAGCCATTTCACTGTCATTCCCTATTCCATCCCAGGTGGATGAGCATATTATAACTTAGCCTTCATCTCTCAGAATTGTTTCCAAAATTCCTTTGTTTTGGCAGAGAAAAGGGAAGGCTTTTTGTAAAGCCCTAAGCTGGGGATTTGGTGAAACAGCAAGTGGTCCCTACCTTTGTAGGAGTGATGGTCTAGTATGGGAGACAGACATGAAACATAGTCAAACAACTAAATATTGGAAGTAGGCAAAGTTCCAGAGAGGTAGAGAAGCCTCACATACTGTATGTAGTGTTAAAGGTAGGAAAGGGTGCCTGAGGAAGATGGGGTGAGTCTGTGATGGTCGAGATTCTACATGTAGAAGGACTTTGAGAGGAGTTGCAGAGCTGGGGTGGGGTGCTTAGGGAGAGATTGAGAGCAAGATAGATCAGGTAGGTTCTTGTGGAGCATGGCAAGGTTTTGGGGTAATAAGTTCTATTTTTTTTTTTTTTTTTTTTTTTGAGATAGGGTCTTGCTCTGTTGCTCAGGCTGGAGTGCAGTGGCATCGTCATAGCTAACTGCAACCTCAAACTCCTGGGTGATCAAACGTTCCTCTCACCTCAGCCTTCCAAGTAGCTGGGCCTATAGGCATGAGCCACCATGCCAGGCTAGTTATCTTTTTTTTGTTAGTAGAGACAGGGTCTTGCTATGTTGCCTAGGCTGGTCTTTTTTTTTTGAGACAGAGTCTTGCTTTGTTGCCCAGGCTAGAGTGAGTGCTGTGGCATCAGCCTAGCTCACAGCAACCTCAAACTCCTGGGCTCAAGCAATCCTTCTGCCTCAGCCTCCTGAGTAGCTGGGACTACAGGCATGTGCCACCATGCCTGGCAAATTTTTTCTATATATATTAGTTTGCCAATTAATTTCTTTCTATTTATAGTAGAGATGGGGTCCCGCTCTTGCTCAGGCTGGTTTCGAACTGACCTTGAGCGATCCGCCCGCCTCAGCCTCCCAGAGTGCTAGGATTACAGGAGTGAGCCACCGCACCTGGCCTTGTTTGTTTTTTTTTTTTTTTGTCTAGGCTGGTTTTGAACTCTGGCCTTAAGCTATCATCCTACTTCGGCCTTCTAAAGTTCTGGGATTACAGGTGTGAGCCACTGTGCCCAACCTATTATTTTTATACTGTATAATTCTTTTATTCATTCAAATAGTATTTATTGGGTACCTACTAAGTGTTAGGCCTTTGGTTTAGGTGGTAGAGAGAGAGTGGTGAGCAAGATAAACTTCTCTTTCACTAAGCTTACCTTCTAGTGGAGGATAGTAAACAAGAAAATCCATTGTCTATTTATATTTTCTAATTTTTCATACCTAACTTAGGTTAAACTTCTTGAGGGCCATGACTGGGACTTAGTGCATTTTCCACAACACCACTGTTGAGTACTTAATACTCACTGTGCACTAATTTGGCTGACTCGCTTGTGTTGTTGCATTATTTCCAACATTTCAGAGTATCTCATCTAATTGCTAAAGAAATCAGTTCATTTAAAAGAGGATAATTTGTAGTCCATAACCCATGAAGAATGCACAAATCCAGACATAACTGTAAAATGTTATGAACCGAAAAAATCTAAATCAGGTATATCCTCATTTATAGATGATTGCCTGCTGTGTTAACTTACCTTACTTCTGGGTCAGCACCGTGTTCTAACAAACAAAGCAAACTTTGTGCCTTGCGGTATTCAGCAGCCAGATGAATGGGAATGATAGATTGTGTCTGCTTAGGGGGAAAGCAAAATATGTTACAGTTAGCTCTGTGTAGTTAAAAATAGTATTTGTGTTGGCTTGCCATTTCAAAGGAAATACACATTTATTTAGGATCTTATGGGTTCAATATTTTTCTTGCATGTGTATTGAAATTTTCCTTTCTGTTGCCTGTTTTAAATGACCAAAACTCAGTGAATTTCATATTAATAAAGTCTGTGTTTTATAGAAAGGCAAGTTTACTGAGGAAACAGAAAAGACACTCAAAGGTTTGAAAGGTTTTGGAAGTTGATCCTTGTGAAGAGCCCTAGTATAATGTTAATGATAATTGCTATTAAGTCACTTAGTTCTTAAATTAACCCGCGGGGTTAATTGACAAATAGGTGTTGTATTTTTAAGGCTTTGCAGAGTCACATTATCAGTAAAACCTGCATCTTCAAAGTTTTTAAAGATAATGCAGCATATGTTCTGTCTATGATTATGTTTATGCCAGTTCTTAAAATATATATAAGTAGTGGTTTTTATACTGACTGCAAGATAAGAGGAGAGGGTGGGATGAAGGGGAGGGTGACTTACTTTTTGAAAAAAACTTTAATTATAAAGGCAGTAATCATTGTGTAAACATTTAGAAAATGAAGAAATATATATTAAAAAGGAAAAAAGAATTCCATCATACAGACGTAATCACCATGGGTATATTTGAGAGGATGACATTAATTTTCTTCCAACCAGACAGGATCTAGTCTTTTCTCACTTCAGTTTATGTATGTTAAGTGGAAGGCAGGGGTTGCAGACTTTGGGGAGCACTGTTCTGAGTGTGGAGTAAGCTGGAGATGTACGGTCCATTGTAAGGGCAGTGAGGAGTTTAGTGAGTTCGTGAGGATTAGATCATGCTCCTTCCTAAGCATCCTGTCTTTTCTAAAAAGGCCTGACCAGAAAAGAGTGTACCTGGTTCAGCAATAATCTGTAACTGGTGGAGTTGGCCAGAATGGTCATGGGCTGGTTGACGGGGTGACTTCTTAGGAGTGCCTTGATCGTAGGGCAGTCTTCTCTCATTATGGCCTCATAGAGTTTCGTGTGAAGTGCTACGGATGGGCCATCTTCCAGGGACTTGGCATTGTCTACGACCTGATCTTTACTTTCTCTCTTGATTATATTTCCCATGAGAAAAACTTAACAGCAACGACTTAAGAGTTCAGAGGAAAATGTTATGGAGTTGGTCAGTTTCAGCCTCTTTGTGATGATTCTTTCAGGGCAGTTCTGGAACTGTTCTAGAATTGTTGAGAATTTTATCTGTGAACGCAATTGATTTTTATATTGGAGCCAGAATTTTTCAGACCTTGTTCCTTGATCATAGAGTGTCAAATGTCAGCACAGTTTTTAGGATCTTCCACTCACTCACAAAAACATATCCAAACTATCAGCTTATACCTTTATTTCTATTTTCTCTTCCAGTTCAACCTTCGTTCAAACACTGACAAAGCTAAAATGGGAGAATTTATACATTAAAGTAAAAAACTGAAATTATTACATAAAGTAAGACAATAACTTTTAACCTAAGTACTTTTTAGTTTCCGGTAGAATATTCCCTCCCCTCTTACAGGTGCAGTTCTCACTGGCATAGGGATGCGTCTGTTGGGGATGCTTTGGGTCTGCGGCCCTACTTCAGTAGAGCCATTTAGGGCGACCTGCTCATTCCCAGCCCTGGCTGATATATGCATCATCTGGGAGTTTTTAAAACATACTAAAGTTCTTTCGTAAAAAATACCAACATCTTTGTACCTTGGAGAAGACAGTAGTTTTTAAAAGCTTCTTGGGTGATGATGTACAGCCAGGGTCGAGAAGCCCTTGTATATTAAATATGCTCTACATTAATGGTTCTCAAATTTGAAATCACTGTGGGTCTTTTTAAATAAAATTGATGCTTCCATCCATCTCCAGGAGTTCTGATCTAGTTGCTCTGAGGAAAGGCTTGGACATTGAGATTTTTTTTTTAAAACTCTCCCCAGTGATTCTAATATAGAGCCGATTTTGAGAACTGTTGCTCAAATTTTTAACTTTTGAGGAAGCTGCTTGCTCCTGAGTTGGAAACTCTTAACATTCACAAGTTTTTACTATTTGTTTTAAGAAAGGCAATGAATTGATTTGTTCTGTTTGTTTATAGCCTAGAAATATTTTTCTTCATGGCCCTGATCAGCAAGTAAAAATAGGAGACTTTGGTCTGGCCTGCACAGACATCATACACAAGAACACAGACTGGACCAATGGAAATGGAAAGAGTAAGTTTTTTGGGTTTGTTTTTTTTTTTTTTTTTTGCATTAAAAAAGGATAAGGTTGAATATGTCAGTATTTAAAGAGAACCATAAAGATTTAATAGCAAAGGTGAGATAAAGACAAAGAGCAACCATTGTTCCCTTAGGAGCTAAAAGGCCCTGCTCTAGTAAATGTTCTTTCATGCTGACGGTGTTAACACAGCAATGTTTATTTAACGTGTGGATTTTGAAATTACAGGAATACCAACACATACTTCCAGAGTGGGTACTTGTCTGTATGCTTCACCTGAACAGTTAGAAGGATCTGAGTATGATGCCAAGGTAGTATTTGTTACTTTTGCCCCTTTTATTCTGCAATTCTAAATAACAAACAGTACAGTTAAATGGAGAAGTTCTATTGTAGAGGTGTGTTTGGAGATAATTGAGTACTATAGGTTATCTATTACATCAAACTGCCCTAAGAATAAGCCTCACTTTTCAATTGGATCTGCCTGCATTTTTATTTTTATTTATTTTTTATTTTTTTTGAGACAGTCTCACTCTGTTGCACAGGCTAGAGTGCCGTGGCATCAGCCTGGCTCACAGCAACCTCAGACTCCTGGGTTCAAGCAATCCTCCTGCCTCAGCCTCCTGAGTAGTTGGGGCTACAGGCATACACTATCATGCCTGGCTAATTTTTTCTGTATATTTTTAGTTGGCCAATTAATTTCTTTCTATTTTTAGTAGAGATGTGGTCTCGCTGTTGCTCAGGCTGGTGTCAAACTCCTGAGTTCAAGTGATCCTCCCGCCTCGGCCTCCCAGAGTGCCAGGATTACAGGTGTGAGCCACCGTGCCTGGCCCTTGGATCTGACTGCATTTTTATGGCCACTTTACTTTTTCTACATCCATGGATGTCACACATCATTTTTGAAATGAGCTTTCCCTTTAAAATGTCTCCATTCACCTCATGGAGCTGGAATTCAGGAAACCTCTTTTCAGCTTTTCATTCCTCTATTTTCAAGCTTAGGTAAATAAGTCTGCCACTTGACTCCCCTGAAATAGAAGGAAGATATTGTGAAGTTTTAAACCCTATTGTTCCTTGAAGAAATGCTAAAGTAAATCCTTTCCTCACAACAACAGCCTAGTGAATTTGGTTCCTTTGGATGAATCATTTAGCATTTTAGCAATTGGGAAAGAGCTGCCAGAAAAAACCGTGGCTGCCCCTAAAAATCCTATCTAGTAAAGACCTTCCTTAAAAAAGTACTTTTAGGAAAAGTAGCACAGATTTTATGCTGAGTTTGTTAAATGTTACTAAGAATGCTTAATTATGAGTGGAGGCAGAGGTGAGACCAGAGTAGGATTGGGACATTCTGTGGCTTTCCTGTAGCTGGCACTGGCAGGAGTGAGCTCACAACACTCTGTCTGGGTCAGGCCTAATGGTCAAGGTGAAGACAGTTGTGTGGTTGTGACTGCTGTGGATGGTGGAGATTATCCCTGCCCTTCACCTGACCATCGACCCTACAGATGTCACTGTTCATGGTAAAGAGACAGGGTTGTGAGTCTTGATCATCTTTTACTCAGAGCAGACACCTGTCTCTATGAAGGACGAACCATCCTGAAGTGTTCCCTGCATTGTAGGTGACTGTACATCCTCATTCTTAGAAATCCTCTCCTGTTTGAGATGATGGTACATTGCAATGGAAATGTTATTCTGACTTTATATTTTACTAGTGAATTCCTCTTACTATTCTTTCTCCAGTCAGATATGTACAGCTTGGGTGTAATCCTGCTGGAGCTCTTTCAGCCATTTGGAACAGAGATGGAACGAGCAGAAGTTTTAACAGGTTTGAGAACTGGTCAGATTCCTGAATCCCTCAGTAAAAGGTGGCCAGTACAAGCCAAGTATATCCAGCACTTAACTAGAAGGAACTCGTCCCAGAGACCATCTGCTATTCAGCTGCTGCAAAGCGAACTTTTCCAAAATTCTGGAAATGTATGTACATTTTTTGGTTTTTGGCCCTATGGGGTTTTTATTTCCTCTCTTGGGGAAGAAAGGGGAGGGGAGCTTTCCCAGGCACATCAACCTAAGGAAGGGGTGAGTATGCCCCAGAGGATAGGGCTGGAAGAGCCAGATGATTCTTCAGAAGGGCCTTATCCTTGTCTACCTGTAGGGTGTGTGCTCATGGGAGTCACTTCCCTTGGAGTAGCAGCTCCTGCATCAGCAGAGACACAAGGAGGCATCTGCTGGTGTTTACAAAGAGGAAGGGAGGGGCAGATGCCCTGAGTGAGGGAGCAGAGGGCAGGAGTGACTGACCTGACACCTGACACTTGCCCAGTATAACTTTCATATGGCTTGGCAGGTGTGACTTGTCTCCTGAGAAGTGCCAGAGGGACCCATAGGCAATGCTCTATCCTGTGACTGGTCCTTTAAAATGTCTGTCTCAAACTGTGACTCTTCACTACCCACCCACTTGTCTTCTGGGCCATGGTACAAGTGGCTCTGGCTGGCTACCGTGTGTTTGTGTGTGCATGTGGTCATCCCTGGCAGGGCGGGTGACCCCAGTAGTTGACAGGTCCCTAAGGGGTGTCTTTGTCACAGGCGAGGTCTGACATTCCATTAGGAATTTCTGGTCATTGTTGATCCTGGTTCCTCTGAGGGTAGTGCTGAAGAGTGTGCTGCTGTGGGTGTGCTCTGGTCCCTGGGCGGTAGCTGCATGCTGTTGCTGAGGACCACCAGGTGAGCAGCAACAATGCCTGGCTTGGATCTGGCTGCAGCTGATGCCCACAGATATGGTCTCTATAAATTTTAATGCTAGAGAAAATAGGAAGCTTAAAATAAAATTTGTTTAAATTATGAATCCTGTTTCATAGAGAAGAGTTGAGCTTAGTTTAAGATTTGTGGAAACTAGATATTTAAACCCATCTTTAGAGTTCCCCAACAGTGCATCAAGTACTAAGTTTAATACCAGCAGCACACCTGTATTTATAGTCCATGTAAGCAAATTGAGTCACTGCCAGCTTTCTACCCTAAAAATTAGGAGCTTCAGTGTCTAGCCTTATCTTGCTAAGTCAGTGAAAAGTTTTATTTTTCCTTTCCAAGTATGGTATATAATCTTTTATAAAGTTTATAAAAGTACCTACTTCTAAAGAGACACATACCAAAGGGTCAAGGACAACAGAAATTCTAAGGGGGAGTTGGAACAACGATGGCAGAGACAGTCTTAGCCAGTGAAAGAGCTTTCCTCATTCAACTTTGTGATTGTGGTTTTCAGTCCTGTGATGTGGCATTGCCCCTGGGGTGACCATTCCCTTCATCCTTCCTGTCATGTTGTTACAGTGCCAGGTATAGTCTCTAGTCTGCATATACTGGAAATAGTAGATGATTCATCCATTCTTTTCCTCTAGAAACTTTTTAAGATTTAATAAAGGCTTAATTCAAAGGTATATCAACAGATCCTCTAGTGCTTTGTGACTCAAAGTATAGTCCTCAGACCAGCCACATCATTACCTGGTAGCTGCACCCCCGACATACTGAGTCAGAATCTGAGTTTTAAGCAGATCCCCAAGTGATTTACACACACAGTGTTTGAGCAGCATTGCTTGAATGCAGTGGTTTGCAGAGTGTAGTCTCCAGATCAGCAGCATAAAATCACCTGGGAACTTGGTAGAATTCTCAGGCCTTGTCTGGTCCCCCAACCTACTAAAAAGAGAAATTTGGGGAGGAAAGGGGGCAACAGTCTGTACTCTAACAAACCTTTGAAGTGATTCTGACATACACTAGTTGGGAACCAGTCACTTGTAGTAACTATTCAGAAGAATCAGATAACTGACTTTCTATTTAAGGCTTGTCAGGTGAAATAGGTGAATTTGATTAGCTTAAATGGTAAACAGGTAGGTGTAGTACTTTTCTCTTTTTGTAAGTGTTTGAAAATAACAGATGTGGTTCTTAAAACCAAGCATAAGCATTTGTCTTCACATATGGAGGGGATTTTCTAACACTCAGTTAAGATAGCTATTAGAGACCATAGTTATTTATGACAAAGATTTCTTCTATTTTGTAAAATTTTATCATAAAAAATGTAACCAACATGCACCTATACAGATAAGGACTTGTATATACAGGCAGTCTTTGCTTTGCATGGTAGTGTGGTACTGTTAAAAATGACCTAGCAAAGATAGCCAGGCATTGGTGGTGCACACCTGTAGTCCCAGCTTTGGGAGGTTGAGGCAGGAGGGTCACTTGAGCCAAGGAGTTTGAGGCTGCAGTGAGCTATGATCACACTTCTGCACTCCAGCCTGAATGACAGAAGTGGATCCCATCCCTAGAAAAATAAATAAATTAAAATTAAAATTAAAAAATGACCTAGCAAAGCTTAAGCCATGCAAAGGGATCTTAATGGGAAAAGTTATGATTGTTCTGTGACCTTTAAAACTTGGCAAAACATTAAACTCTTACTGTCAGTTATAAGTATATGTAGCGATGAAAAATCATGAAACTAATGTTGATTTAGTGTTTTGTATCTTAAAATGTTAGAAACATTAAAAACTCAAGTGTCTCAGGAGCATTTTGAACAGTGCATTCATCTCATATGACAGAGTATGCACCTTTTCTTTCCTTGGCAAATTGTCATACTACTCCTTCAGTTTAGATCCGCTTCCAACATTTTATCCTTTGTATACTTTGTATTGTGAAACATCTCTGAGAGTTTTTTTTTTTTGAGACACAGTCTTACTCTGTTGCCTGGGCTAGAGTGTTGTGATGTTAGCCTAGCTCACAGCAACCTCAAACTCCTAGGCTCAAGCAATCCTTCTGCCTCAGCCTCCCAAGTAGCTGGGACTACAGGCATACGCCACCATGCCCGTCTAATTTTTTTTTTCTTCTATGTATTTTTAGTTGGCCAATTAATTTCTTTCTATTCCTAGTAGAATGGGGTCTCGCTCTTGCTCAGGCTGGTCTTGAACTCCTGACCTTGAGCGATCCTCCTGCCTTGGCCTCCCAGAGTGCTAGGATTATACACTTGAGCCACCGCGCCCGGCCTCTGAGAGTTCTTTTAATGTGAAGTTTTTTTTGCTGGTGTCACTTTCTCTGGGACATCTTCATCCCTTTCCTCATTTGTGTTGAGAAGCTGGTAGCTGCAACATGAGAATGTTGACTCTTGCAGTGGCAACGTTCCTACTTCTGCCTGCTATTCTAGAACACCTTTTACGTTTGACCCTAATTTCAATTCCAGTATGTAACTTTTCATTACTTTGCTGCACTTTCATCATGTTGGCTAGTTCCCTCTTTATCCATTTAAAACAAATCTCATGTGGGTTCCCCACTGGAAGACGAAGAGGCAACACAACTACACACTTTGTTGTGAACTGACATGTATGGTGACCAATCTCTGACAGACCTTGAAAGTGATTGTCACTGATCATGGTGTGCATGTTATTTAACCTAGTGTTTGGGGAACTGAAGAGTTATAGTTAACATACTGTGGTCATTGACACTTGAACCATGCCATTGGGTGACTAGTGTTATTTAACTAAACTATGATAACAAACTCATGCATATTGGAACCATGCAAAGCATGGGCTTCCGTATATTTAAAAGAGAAGTAGCCATTTTAATGGAGCTTAAAATTTTCTCTTTACAGGTTAATCTTACCCTACAGATGAAGATAATAGAGCAAGAAAAAGAAATTGAACAACTAAAGAGGCAGCTAAACCTCCTTTCTCAGGACAAAGGGGTGAAGGACAGCATGAAGGATGGCAGTGTGCCTGTCTAGCCTTAATTAGGCTATGTTGGTAATATGAAAGTGGACTTAAACTCTTAAAATTGTTAACTGGAGTGTAAATTTTCAATCTTTATTAGGGCACAAATGGTATAATTCTTAATTATATTTAGTAAGGCTGTACAAGACTTACTGAAGATGTAAAAGTGCCCCAAAATGCTTTTTCCTTAAGTAGCTTTTGCATGACTCAACATCTCAAACTTAAGACTGGTCTGAATTAAACCTGTTCCATCCCTTTCCATAGCACAAGCTCCTATTCCTGAATTTCCTAGTTAAGTATTACTATCCACCCAGTACCTGAAACTAAAAAGACATCATCCTCAACTGTTCTTTAAACTCTGCCCATTGACCCCTTAGTCCCCCTTTAGGTTCTACTACAGAAATAGATATGTGCTCCCTACCGTCACTGCCTCAGCCCAGGCCTGCACACTGACTGGACTGTTCCAATGTGGACAGCTGCCAGTCTTCCCACCCTTTCACACTGTTGCTGAGGGTAATTACCAGAAAGACACCTGATCAGTTCATTTCTTGGCTCAAAACCTTTTGTTGGCTCTCTGTGCCTCCAAGATTAAAGCTCAACTCCTCAGCAGTGTGTACCTCCAGCTTTTTGTCTGTTCTGCCCACCTTCAACTTAGTATTATTCCAAAGCACCATGCCTGGTAAAGCTTTGTACTATTTGGCCCTAGTGATCTCAAAGCAGCTCACACATGCTCTTTTCTGCCTTTGCCCTGTTCCCACGGTCCTTTGCTTTATTACAGCAGTCAACTCCTCAACCAATCTGTATACATCCCTCAAAGGCAGATGTACAATCTGATATATTCATTTTTTAATCCCAGAAAATACCTGCCACATAGTGGGTAGTTGTCATGGTATGTTGCATACGATTTTGCAGAATTTTAAATAAAATGAAAAGCACAAATTACATGATGCTTTTATTGATATTTGACAATTGGCCTAAATAAAAAGACTGATTCTAATTCAAGTCTCTTTACTGACAACAGGCATGAAACAGCACCATTCTTAAAATCTAAACCCTTTAAAATCCATTACTGAAATTCACTTAAGGAGCTTGAGAGCATTGTTAAAAGGGGCCAGGTTTTCACAAGATCGCATCCACCTCTGCACGTTGGCCGGCATGGTTGCACTGCAGCCTCCAGTCTGCTGGAGCACAGACCATAGCACGATGTCTGCCACCGTGAGTTCATTCCCAGCGAGCCAAGGGCTCTTCCCAAGAGCAGAGTTCATGGAACGGAATACAGCAGCTTTTTCTTTACTGCTTCCCTCTTTTAACTGAAAAATAGCAATGTCTACCCAGCTATCTATGAGGGTGGCATTTACGGCATTATGCTTCTGGCCAAACAGAGAGAACAAGAAACGTGCGATGTTCCCTTCTCCTTCGATGGGGCACATCGTCTGGACACTGAATTTCATCTGAGTCTTTGGCACTGAAAAGAAAAAAAAAAAACACCATGTAGCATCAACAACAGCCCTGAAGGAAGTACTTGTACAATGTGGAAAGGGGAAGCCACTAAAAATCATGAACTAATGATAAGGGAAAGTATATTTTCAAGAAGAATGTCACATCACATTTTTAGTCTGTCTCCAAAGGGTTTGAGTACAAACTGTATGTTAAAAAAGTAAGCAAGTAACCATTTCTGGTATTTGATCATGACAGTTTTCAAGCTAGAAGGGATTGTAGACCATCTACTCCAATCCCCGTTGGCTAAGCATCTGGAGACTGAGGACTGGAAACACAGGCGTTCCAGAGAAGCTGGGAGCTCTCTGCCCTCATAATCACTTTTGTGGAGCTGAGGACGTTAAGGTATCCCTGGATGAATGACATTAACTCATTTCCCTCTGTATCAATTTAACCAGTACAGTACCCTGTCTTTTTATGGCCATATGAAAGATAACTTCAGTGTCCCTGTAACAACAGTAAGTTTTAGAATGTGAAGATAAGATGGCTGCAACAGCTTTTACTCCCCTGCTCAGACAGGACTCCCTTCCTCCAAGGTTCACAATACCTCACCCCACCTCTGAACTGTTGTCTTCCCAGGGGAATGAGGGCATCTTTGCATCAAGAGTCATTTCTGCTCTTCTAAAACTACCCCACGAGCTTTCTAGACTTTTAGATGATTTGACCTGACAGCAAATAGCTGTATGGTCTGTATGCCGTATAATATCCTATCTTGCTGCTTCTTATCAACACCATGATGCATATTTCATCATACATTATAGCTGACCCTTGAAAATCGCTGTGGTTAGCGGCTGCAATCCCCTTCCCCTGTGTAGTCAAAAAGCCACATACATAAGCTGGGCACAGTGGCTTATGCCTGTAATCCCAGCATTTTACTGACAACAGGCATGAAACAGCACCTGGAGGCTGAGGTGGGAGGGTTGCTTGAGGCCAGGAGTTTGAGACCAGCCTGGGCAACATAGCAAGACCTTATCTCAAAAAAAAAAAAAGCAAAACCCCACATATAACTTTTGACTCCCCCCAAAACTTAACAAGTAACAACCAGAACCTTACTGATAACAGTCAACACATTATTTTATATGTCATATGTATTATATACTATATTCTTACAATAAAGGAAGCTAGGGAGGTTGGGCATGGTAATACATGCTTATAGTCCCAGCTACTTAGGAGGCTGAGGCAGGAGGATCACTTGAACCCAGGAATTCAAGGCTGTACTACACTATGATCGTGCCTGTGAATAGTCATTGCATTCTAGCCTGGGCAATGGAGTGAGACCCTGTCTCAAAAAAAAAAATCATAAGGAATAGAAAATATATTTACTATTCATTAAGTGAAAGTAGATCATCATAAAGGTCTTTATGCTCATCTTCATGTTGATTCGCTGGAGGAGAAAGAGGAGAAGTTGCTGTTTTCAAGGGTGGCAGAGGCAGACGAGGCAGGCACACTCAGTGTAACTTTATGGAAATACATCATAATTTGTCTGACTTTTGCCTTTTCATTTATCTAAAAATGTTTCTGTACAGTTCCAATCCTTTTTCTACTGTGTGCTTCAGTTCCAGTGCCTGTATCATAGAAATCTTCATGTCATAAAAAAATCAAAAGCAGTCTAGAATAATCGAACCCTTCTGCTAGACTGTCTAATGCCAGTTTGTTTTCTGGTACCGCTTCTACGTTTTCTTCAACATTTGCCACTGGTTCCAAAGCACTCATCTCCATCAAGTCTTCTGTTAATTCCTCTGATGTGGTGTTTATTAGCTCTTGAACGTCTCCAAGATCATTTTTACTCCCTTTTAAGAGAGAGGGGTCTTGCTATGTTGCCCAGGCAGCCTGGTCTTGAACTCCTGGGCTCAAGTGATCCTCCCACCTCAGCCTCCTGAGTAGCTGGGACTACAGACATGAGCCTAAGTGCCTGGCTCCCAAGATGCATATTTTGAAACCCTTCACTCCCACCACACCTTCTCTGCCATATCCATAATCTCTTCCATGATTTCATTGATTGGCCCTGTTTATCCTTTCTCTTCAAGGCTTGGAGGTTAGCAGCTTTACAGATAAGGGCAGGCCTGACCATAAACCTGACTGCATTTGCACAAAACAGCAGAGTTGGCCTAGCTCTTCCTGCCTCAAATCCTGGTGCTCATTTTGCTTCCTAATAAATGCCCTTTGTGGCATTTTTTCCTAGAATAGGACCTTTGTCTGCATTAAAAACCTGTTCAGGCAGCACTTTTTCTTCTCAGTTGATTTTCTTCTTGGCATCTGAGAATTTGTCTATTGCTTTTTGGTTGGCGGAAGCTGTTTCTCCTGTTACCCTGATATTTTTTAAGGCAAAACTCTCTAAAATTATCAAATCATCCTTTGCTGGCATAAATTGTCCATCGTTAGATCATTCACCTTCCTTTTGCTTTACACTGTCATAATAATGACTTCACTTTTTCTCGAATCGTCTTAGAGTCTATAGGTATGCCTTTGTTACAGCAATTCTACATCCACATAAAAACTGCATTTTTTAAAATTTTTATTATTTTAGTGTATTATGGGGGTATAAGTGTTAAGGTTACGTATATTGCCCATGCCTCCTCTCCCCTCTCGAAAACTGCATTTTTAATACAAGATAAAACAGTATTTCACAAAAAGTACAAAGTTTTTGTGCCTACTGGCATAGCTACAAATTCAAGAATTTCCTTTCCTTTTTTTTTTAACAATGGTCCTTAAGCTGGATTCATTTATCTTGACACGGTGGGCAAGCACAGGGGCAGACCTTAAACTAAGGTACATATCAAGGAATTCAACTTTTTCTCATAATGTCATGATTTTGCTTCTTGTGAGCACTTCCAGCATTAACACTGGCAATTGGTATGTGTCCCATGGTGTTATTCGAGGCTTATATTATTGCACTAAACATGATGAAAAATATTCAAACACCTCAAGAGATCACTTTTTACCGAGATATGCAATTCTCAGAGATGAACTGCTCACATAGAGATGATCAGCGTCACATGACATCTTAAGCAGATGGTCACAACACTTGAACTCACCACAGTAGCAACAGGAGATGCTATTACAGTATGTACTACAGTTAATTTTATGCAGTTATGATTTAACACTATTTTTACATTTGCTTACATTTCTTTTGACTACAAATGGTGCCATGTATGGTAATTGTGTAAGTTTTGATACATTTTAACTTTTTATACTAGATTTGTGTATATTTTATGGAAGCAAATGATAAAACAAAGACTAGTATCTACATATATTTTATGTATTCATAACTTTTTATTACTTTTTTCGATATTTCTAGCCCATGTAGTTTGTCTGCAAGTTTTTTCTAATTGTTGCAATTCTCCCCAAATTTTTCCAATATATTTATTTTTAAAAATCTGAATGTAAGAGGACCCATGCAGTTCATACCCACATTGTTCAGGGGTCAACTGTATATGAGTTCAACTCAGTTCTCTCTACTTACCATTCTTCCAAATTAGAGTAAAACCCAGCTGATATTCATGACGGGGCTGGTTTTTAGTCTGTTCTCCAAAGCACTTCAGAAGGTTTTCAGGCACGCTCTTGACTGATGAATGCGTGTGCACAGTGGACAGGACCCTGTAGTGGTCACAGAGCAGCCTGTGCAGCACGAGCAGGGAAAGTGGAGGGGAGGCTGGGTTTGCATTGATCACGATGTCTTTCAGTGCCCCATAATCCTAGAGAAAGATCAAAACGATGTAGCAAATAGAGAATCTGAGTGTGCATAACTGTACCAGGTGCTGCTAGTCTATTGAATCACCTACTCCTATGAAGAAGGTACTATGACATCTCCACTTTACAGCTGAGAAAAGTAACTTATCCAAAGTCACTCTGCTCAGTAAGAAATGGAGCTGGGATATGAGCTGACTCCTCCCCCTTCGCCCCTACACTGCTGGATTCCTACAAATAAAAAGTTGACATTACTGTCAAATTAATAAAACAACATATCAGGAATGACACTTCTATTTGTCCCTTTTATCTCTGAGATAAAACTATGTTCAAAAAAATCACACATGCAATTATTCCAGCTACCAATTCTTTTTAACACCTGACCACCTGACAGGATATAGTTTCTACATCAATAGGGGAAATTCTAAAACAGTGGGGAAATTCTAAAACACAAAATGTTAACTAAAGTGCCAAAACTGATAAGCTTTTTAGAAGACTTTATTTCTATACTGTCACTCTTAATAATAAATGCAACTTATATAAACAATCACAGCCAAATTCCTAGCCTTTCCAAGCCTGCCACTCCTAATGTCCTACACATCAAGCTATGCTGAGTGCTTTGCAGTTTCCTGAACATATTGTATTACATGACTGGGCATTCTGAAGCATCACATTTCATCTTCAGCACTATGTGCTCTGAGAAGGCTTCCCAGCACCCTGAGAAACCCTGTCACTGCTGTGTGCTCACCAACCCATCCAGTTTATTCTGGTTCCCTGGAGGCCTACTTGGGTCTCAATGGAGTCCTCAGTGCATGCAAACAAGTACTGAATGAATGCATGAGCAGGGGAAGGAATATGCAAATGCAGAGGTATAGATTACCAAAAACTGACCCCTGAGTGAGATACTGAAACACTGTTTCCATTTTTTAGGTCTTTGGAACCATTTTATCACCCATTCTTGAGGGGGGTGTTAGTAGGGATTCTTGCCACAAACCCTTCTGAACTCTCAAGTCTATAAACTTCAATCCATGACAGCTGGCTGATGCAACTTACAGCAAACTGAATTTAAGCAAAATGCATTTGAAATATGAGACTGTAGCTGACTGTAGCAATATATTTCAAAAGGATTAGTGGGACTTCGGGTGCTTGGGCAGCCAAGGTTTTGAAAGTTGGGCTATTCTCAAAAAGATGAAGGTTGCCTCTGCTGAAGAATCTGAGCAGCACTGAGCACACAAGCTGAGCTCTGCTGCTCCAGGCTCAGGGGCTGCTGGAACCATGCCCAGAATGGCAGAAGCCGTAACTCTTCTTGACTCCTTTCTCTGCCTACAGATAGACCCTCCCTGTTCTCCAGTTAGCTTGAGAAGTCAAGAGGAGGCTTTAGAGCTTGTTTTGGCTTCATTCACACCTTGTGAACCTGTTGTGTGCAAAGGCACAATCATTTAGAAGAGAAAAAAGAACATGCTCTTTGCTCCACCTCTGAAAAACAGAAAGCTGACATTTCTCAGCTTTCAAAATAAACTTACCTTTCCAAGCACTGAATTCAAGTCTAGTGCATTGGTTGTTAAAGCAGTGGGCTCATCTGCTTGGATTATGTTCGTTACATCCAAGTCTGCATCTGGTGTTTGAATCATCTTGGAGAGACCATCAACTGCAGCTTTCAACTCATATAAACGCTTTAAAATATCATCTTGGCGGGACTCAAGAGCTTGCAGAGATGGGTCAGACTCTTCCTAAACAAACCAACATCCAAGTGTTCATTTCCTCTCACATCAAGGCAGTCTGTTTAAATCTGATCACTTGTCTTACTTTGTTCTATGCACTCACCAAACCTCCCACCCTTTAAAAGGCATTAAAGTAGCAGAATCACCTTATTTCCCCCATAGTCCAATAGGTCCCTGCAAATCCATCCACAAATGCTTTAAAACAAACAAACAAACAAGCAAACAAAAAGAAACCGTTGTGACTGAAAGCCACTTTGAAATTGTATGATTCCTATTTCAGGTAATTTAGTCTAGGAAAAGGGAAGGGTAGAAAATGAACACAAATTGTCCCTTATTCTTAGTAACAAACTAATTCAAAATACTTTGCTTGAACGAGTAGTGAAGATTAGGGGATAAGGATATAACTCAGTAATTTATACAAATAGAAGGGGAAAAGGGAGCACAGGTTTAAAAAAAGTTTTCTTTGACTTGGAAGCATGTCCATGGGGTCAAATGATCAATTCTCCAAGTCATTTTCAAGGCAATACTGATGCTCATATCTCAGAATCATCTAGAACTTTTTCACTGCTAAAAGGTATAATTTCATGAATAGGGAAAACTTACATTATTTATTCACTGAATCTGTGCATCCTTCTTGCTTAGTGTATTGTCTCATACACAGTAAAGAATCAATATTTGCTGATGAATAAATCTCAAACTCCATAGACTTACTTTAAAAGTGAGACAAAGGCAACACTTTAAAAGGCAGTAACAAGCCTAAAATGGCAACTCAAAGTATATATGTATGTGTGTGTATCAATAACAAGAAACTTCCCAATAAAGTCACATTGTACAACCAGATTCATGAGCTCACAGGAGAGCACAATGACTACATTAAGTATGTGGAAAATGCTCATGACAATAGGCAGTGACTTCAACGAGTTTATTCTAAGTGTACACTCATGATACTCATGGGAGTGCAGAAGGGGTACTTACTCACATTTGTGTGTGGAACATTGAACTTATGTTCCAGAACATCTGTTCCTCAACTATTCACTCATACCTCCCTCTCTCACATATCCAACTTATCATCAGGCAGTGTTTGTCAGTTTTACCTCCCAAATATATTTGGAGTCCACTGCTTCTAAGCATGCTTCCAACTGTCACCGCCCAAGGCCAAGCCACCATTTTTCACATGGCCTATTTTCTAACTGGTCACCCTGCATCCATTCTGGTCCATCCCTCCAATCCATCTCATAAGATGGCAGCTACAGAGAGTTTAAAAAACAAACTCAGATCTGTGATCACCCCTGCCCCTCCCCCAGCCTTTGCTAACCTCTTAGGCTGTTAGGATAATAAGTTAACCCTTAACATGGCTTACTCTCTCATATGATTTGGCCTCTGGCTGCCTCACCTCATATAATTGCCTCCCCTTGCTCTGCGCTCTAGCCACACTATCTTGTGAATTCCTAAAAATACCACACTCCCACCTACCACAGGACTTTTACATGTGCTATTCCCTCTGTAATACTCTTCCCTCTTCTCATGTCTGGTTAACTCCTATTTACACTAAAGCGTAATCATCACTTTCTCAACTCTTCTAGCCTGCTGCTCTTGCTTAAGATCAAACAGTAAAGAATTGTATGTTCACTGACTTCTGGGTGGAACGAGGAAGAATAGAGTTCACCATGCCAATGAAATAATTAGGTGCCAACTGGAAAGAAGTCAATGCAAGATGTGTGACAGATAGTGCTACTACCTGTGTAATATTCAATGACATCCCTCCTGAGGAATATTTCCCATCTTTTAACCAATCTGTATTTGTGCATTGTTTGTGCACAATCCTGCTCATTTCTACAAATGGCAGTACGGTGCCTGCCCCACTAGGCCCAAAAAGGCACCTACTGGATTCAAAACTCAGTCAACACTGAAGAATGTCTGAAGTACTACATATGCAACATGGCCTGTGATTTATGAGCCCTGAGTGTAGCCCCTTGTGATCTGGGTAACACCAAAATGCTCAAGATCTGCTCTACCTCATCAGCCTGTTGTTTTCCTTGCTGAGACTAGATTGTGACTTGGTATATTGTGTTTATCCATTTGTTTTAATTTACATGTATTTAGAAATAGCTTATTATTTGTGTTGCTGTCATATACCCTGGATATGCCTGATTTCTAATTATTTGTCTATCCCATATTGTTATTATTTGCTAGAGAAATTGCTAGAGGAGTGGGATTGTGTATCTTCTAAGTTAGAAGTTCACACACAAAAGCTCAAAGGAAGTGAGGCAATAGACTTATAACAAATAAAACAAAACCAAAACTAGATCTTAAATGAGAAGTGATAGTATCCATTCTGGGTTTCTTTTGGTTCCATGGTACTGTGCAATTGACAGAGGCACTGGGCCAAGTCTCCACAGCAGTCCGTAGTTGAAGGGACCATTTAACAAATGACTGCTATTTTTGTCTTACTTCTGCAGTGAGATAATAACAGCTGTCATTTAGTTTCACACTAACCTTCCTCCCTTTTTTTCCAATGTAGGCAGAAAGTCTAATAGCTTAATAGGCAAACTGAAGAATAACAGGCAGTGGGAAAACAGATCTCAAAAGTTATCTAATCACTCATCTTCTGTCAGAATGGACAGACCTTTCTACTGGTGGAAACCTAAGATGTATATTTGCATAAAAAGAGTGAAAGACTTGAGCAGGTAAGCTACAAAAGACCAATCAAGATGGCCAGTAAATACGAAAAGAAAGGTCTTCAACTTACTGAAACTACATTAGGATACCACTTTACACACACTAGCTTTGGGAAGGGTGCAAACATCAGGAATTATACACACTGCTGGTGAGAGCAGAAACCAGTATAACCACTTTGGAAAATAATTTATCTAGTAAAGTGGAAGACAGACCTGCTCATTGAGCCAGCAATCTCATTCCTTAGTATATACCCTATGTCCTAGTATAATACTCATTACAGAATAATTCATAACAGCAGAAAAGGGCAAACTACCCGTTGTCTATGAGCACAGGATGGGTAAGTAATGGTGGTAGAGTCATGCAATGGAACAGTATATTACAGAAAAGATGAACATTGTTACTCTCAACAAAACGACTCTTAAAATCATGTCTTCAAAAAAGAAGCCAGACACAACAGAACACATACCGCATGCTTCCACTTTTATCAAGACTATGTTGTTCTAGGGCTACATATTTAGTTGAGAAAATAATTTAAAAAGCAGGACATAATTACCATAAGAGTCAGGACTTTTGGGGAAAAGTTATAAGCGAGAAGGGTGGGGCGGTGACAACGTGTGTCAACCTGGGTGGTGGTGACCCTGGGGTTCGCTCTATGATTCCTCAAAGTGAGCATTTATGTGCTGTTCGCTTTTCGAGGATAAAATTTCCTACTAAAAAAGTTTAAGCGGCCACATGGGAAAAAAAGAAAAGAGAAAAGATATTTTAAGTGAGAAAAGTTAGGGTGACTCGTTGGCGGGCCAGCACAGAGGTCCGGGTGGGACTGGCGGCCGCCCCGAACCAGGTGATAAACACTCGCCCCGGCCCAGTGGGACCCGGCCACTAGCCGGCCATCGCGCCTGCGCACTGGACGGGGGCCGCGCGCTCCTACCTGCACATGGCCCGAGTCGGGCGTGCCGCCGCCGGTTCTGCCGTGCACGTTGGGGAGCCGGTACATGCAGGTGGGAAGCTCTACACGGAGGGGCGCGCTGCCCCCGTGATAGGGCTTTACCTGGTACATCGGCATCGCGGAACCAAAGGAAAGAAGGTGGTGCCTGATGGACACGAAAGCTCAGAAGCCGTCCAAGGCCGCAACAGATTACGGTCACCTCCTTACTGACCCTGCTGCGGGCGTTTGGGAAAACGCAGTCCGTGTACTCTAATTGGCCTGGGCTCTCTGAACGTCACGGACTCGACTTTTGACAGAGCCAATAAGCGAGACGGAGATATGGGAAGTATTTGCCGCCGCGCACGGAAGGGGCGGGGCACAGTGTCGAAAGCAGCCAATGGGCGGCAGGGAGGCGGGGCCCGGTGGGAGCCCCTCGCGGAGCTCTCAAGCAATCCCTGAGGCGGGTCGGGTTCTGCGTCCATGGAGCGAGCTGAGGGCTCGAGGTGAGCTGGGCTTGAGGTCTATCCTAACGGTCGCCCTTTGTAAGGCCCACGGCGTTCCATCCCCTGGAAAGTAGGGGAAAGTGGTCGATGCGCGTGGCGAGCCTGCGGCATAGAGTCCCCGGAGCGGCGGCCGCAGCGCTCCACTGACCCGTGCCCTTTGGGTGCGCTTTGAGGCTGGGGTCGATCCCCTCTCCGCGTCCTGGGCTGGCGGCGGGATTCGGCACTTTGAGGTATTGGATTAGGCCCGCTCCCGGGCAGGCCCTGCCCAGGCGCCATCACAAGGCCGTGGACTTGAACCCGAAGTATGAAATACCCGTAGACTGAATTCATTTCCGTTTTACCTGGTTTCTCTCTCTCTGTTTTAAAAAACTGAGGTTATTTTGGGAAGGAGGGAGCTTCACGGTACATGCTAATTTGCATGGCTGAACGGTTTTTAAAATGCAGTGCTTATATATCTGCTCGAGTATGTGATTTTTGGCCGGTAAGCTCCTGTCCTCGGGGTAGAGAATCTTCGGCCTGCACTGTTGTGTTCAACGTCAAATTCGTAAACGCAGATGTGCCGCCTGTATTTAAAGGTTGTAGCATCCCCCTCCTCAAAATAAATATCAGAAGTGGACCTGGAGGCCACGGTGTGTTGCCACATCCACATTTTTAGAGATACTGTCCATTTTATGTGAGGTCATATGCAGTTTCACGTTATAGACAAATTTAAGTGAGATTCATTGCAAGGTAGAATGAAGAGTAAAAATGATTGCTCCTTTATTTCACAAGGGTTGATGCAAGGTCTACTATGCGTTAGATGCTGTGGGAAATATCCAAAGATTTCTCTTCCAGGGAGGTTCTTGCATTCTATTATTCCCTGGTTATCAATTAAACCATTTACTAGAAATTTTTGGATTATTGAACATACGGAATTAGCCAGGCAGATGAGGAAGAAGAGAGCAGTTTACACAGAGACCTGCTGAGACACAACTCAGTGTCTAAAAGAGCTTGTGATATTCAGGAAACAGTTGTTCACTGTGACTAAAATGTGGAGGAAAGCGAAAAGGATTGGTGAAGGGAAAAAGATTAGAGAGAATGAGTAAATGGGTAGATTGGGACCCAATTTTAACCAGATTTAAACTTCATATAGTAGGCAGTGGGGCACTAGTAAATTTTTAGGCAGAAGAATTATTAAACCAGATTTGTGATTTCAAAAATAACTCTGGTGGTAGCATGGAGGGTAGATTGGAGTAGGGAAAAAGTGGAGATAAAACAGTTGTAAAATTCTTAAAGCCGGTACAGCAAGAACTTTGAGGGCTTTTAACTAAGGCAGCAGCTGGCACCTGAGATTTGGAGAGGGGTTTCCAAGGCAACAATTAATATGTATGGGAAAAGTTATTGTACAGCTGGTACCCAGTTTCCGAGATGATTTTGACATAAACACTATTTCCCAGCATACTCTTGGTTTTTCAAATTTACAAGAAATGTTGCTCTCACTAGAAGGAAGATCCTATTGTTGTAAGAGATTATGGTAGCTTGAGGGATACAATGTGTCTCCATGTAGGTGCCAATATAACTAGATTTTAAGTATCTATTGAATTTGAAGTATGTATTCAGAAGTATTTTGACAGATATTTAAGGATTGTAAAACAATGTTTATATTTATGAATAATAAAGAAGTATGTTAATATAATAAATGAGTAGATTAAACTCACAAGTTATTAACAGTGATGAGTCATTTCCCACATTCAAAATCAGGATGAAAATGCGTAACTGAGTACTTGCTTTGTGTCTTGTAACTGATTTCTTTAGTACAGAACTTGCTAAGGCCATCAAACCTATTGATCGGAAGTCAGTCCATCAAATTTGTTCCGGGCAGGTGGTTCTCAGTCTAAGCACTGCTGTGAAGGAGTTGGTAGAGAATAGTGTGGATGCTGGTGCCACTAATATTGGTAAGTTTGGAAGAGTTTAACACCACAAGAAATAATCAGTTATGTTATTTAATTCAAGAAACACTTGTTACTACAATAAGATAATCAAGTGTTGATATACCAATAAGTTATTAAATTTGGTACCTACTATTTAAATAGTAGTAATAATAGCAGCTAATTTCTATTGTGTTCTTACTGTTCTTAGCAGATATTATGCTAAGAATTATACATGGAATATCTCATTTATTTGCAGAATAACTTTATGAAACAGGAGTTGTTATTATCTCCATTTTACAGATGAGGAAATTAAAGGACAGGGAATTTACTTTTTTTGAGGTTATAAAGCTAGTAAAATATGATCCAGAATGTCTGATTCCAGAGCCTGTTCTTGTTAATGACTGTGTTAATATTATTCCTTTCTAAAGAAAGAAAAAACAAAACTGTTTAATCTGGGCTAGTAAATGTCTAAAAAGGACTTCAAAATATAAAAAATGACAATAGTACATTTAACTAGAAGTGTAGTTATGGCTTTTAGATTTGCATTCTATGTTATAAATAATGTCAATATAATAGCTTTTAGTATGGACCAGTCTTTGAGAAATACATAAATGTATTACATTTTTTAGATCTAAGGCTTAAAGACTATGGAGTGGATCTCATTGAAGTTTCAGACAATGGATGTGGGGTAGAAGAAGAAAACTTTGAAGGCTTAAGTAAGTTGAATTTTTCTAACCCTATTATAAGATAGTTGAGCCAGATGTCTCAGAGTTTTGAGTAATATTGTTTTAGGAAACAGAAAGATAGTTTTTTAAAACCAATTACTTTGGTAGGTATTGTGTATATTCATTGCTATGTCACTTGAGATATTTTGGGCTTTACTTTACACTCTCTTTCAGCTCTGAAACATCACACTTCTAAGATTCAAGAGTTTGCTGACCTAACTCAGGTTGAAACTTTTGGCTTTCGGGGAGAAGCACTGAGCTCACTTTGTGCACTGAGGTGATATAATATTTTTATCCATTAACTTGACCCCTTATAAAAAATTGAAAAGTATAATTAGAATCATTATTATTTATACTTTCCTATCTCAATGTCTTAACTTCTGTCTTGTTTTATCTAACTACCAATCTAAGTGATAATACTTCTGAAATTTGAGCAATAAATGAATGAAATGAAGCAAATAGTATTGTAAAAAATTGTTACCCTTATTAAATCAATAATTTCTCAATTATAGTATATAAATAATAAATTATAGATACCATATTATTTTATTTTTTTTGTGTGACAGAATCTCACTCTGTCACCCTGGGTATAGTGCAGTGACATCATCACTGATGATGCCTCAGCCTCCCAAGTAGCTGGGACTATAGGCACAGACACGATGCCCAGCTAATTTTTCTATTTTTAGTAGAGACAAGGACTTGCTCTTGCTCAGGCTGGTCTTGAACTCCTGGCCTCAAGCAATCCTCACTCTTCAGCCTCTAAGAGTGCTAGGATTACAGGTGTGAGCCACTGTGCTTGGCCAATACCATTGGTCTTAATTTATTTTCAATTTTTAGGAAACAATTTAACTAAAGCACTTATTTAATTATAGCACAGATTCTAATTTTTATAAATAATTACTTACACATTTGAATTATTATATCTTTTGTATTCTTTTAAAAATTTCATTAAAATGGTGGTAACAAAACTGATAAATCTTTTTGTGAATAAATAAATTTTGAGATCCTTTATTGTTTTGTAGTTCAACCTAAAACGCTAAATCAAAGCTTTTATCAAAACAAAACAAAGTATTTATAGAACTCTTTGTGTCATTGTTTTTTAGGTGCAAGCCTTAGGTTTTATGATGACTTCTCACCCGTTTAAATCTTCTTGATTACCTCATTAACATCGTTATCTTTTTAAAGAAAATTTTGAGAGAAAGGAAAGTGAGAAAAAGAGTATTTACTGTACAGGATTTGTGTGTCTCTAACTGAACATATCATGCCTTGCATTTTCTTACAGTGATGTAAGTATTTCTACCTGTCACAAATATGCAAAAGTTGGGACTCGACTGGTGTTTGATCACAATGGGAAAATCATCCAAAAAAACCCCTACCCACGACCCAGGGGGACGACAGTCAGCGTGCAGCAACTCTTCTATACGCTACCTGTGCGCCATAAGGAATTTCAAAGGAATATTAAAAAGGTACAGGAAATTTACAAACCTAGTTTTTAAGAGTATTAATGATATACATATGACTAAAAGATTTACTAAAGATGTTTACTCTTCAGTTGATTCTTTTCCCTCAATTTTTTGAGAAATGCTTCTTCCTATTAAAGACTTAAGGATGATTTACCCTTTCCTTTCCTTTCCCTTTCCCTTTCCCTTTCCCTTCTCCTTCCCCTTCCCTCCCCTCCCCTCCCCTTCCCTTTCCTCATCAAATAGTGTTTATTAGGTATTATAATAGAGAAAATGGATCCTTTAAGAAATAACATGATTTTTGATTCTGTCTTTATTTTTTGATAAGATTATTTCTCTTGTTTCCCTGAGAAATGAATTGTTACAACCTTTATGGATTTCATGCAGGTGAAACACCTAAATGTTATATAATTGTGTTTAAAAAGCAGACTATAAAACTGTCTATAAAACCATTATATGATTATGGTTTTGTAAAACGAAATAGCTAACCTAAATATGCATAGAAAAAAAGGCTGGAAGAGTAGATGCTTTAATGTTACCAGTGGTTTTCCTTGGATATGAGATCTCATGTGCTTTTTGCTATCTTCCTTGTGTTTTTGTATTTTGTACTTATATTTTTTATATATGTACATTTATATATGTGCATTTTGGATTATTCTTATAATCCAAAAAGTTTCTTAAACTTATGCAGCTAAGAACTTCGTTTACTTGTAGAGCAATTTGTGATAATTTTAATATTATTAAACTTTACCATAATAGAGAAAACTTATTTTTTTTCATCTTATGGTAGAAAATTAGTGCCTTAGAAAAATACAAAAATAGGCCGGGCGCGGTGGCTCAAGCCTGTAATCCTAGCTCTCTGGGAGGCCGAGGTGGGCGGATCGCTTGAGCTCAGGAGTTCGAGACCAGCCTGAGCAAGAGCGAGACCCCATCTCTACTATGAATAGAAAGAAATTAATTGGCCAACTAATATATATAGAAAAAATTAGCCGGGCATGGTGGCACATGCCTGTAGTCCCAGCTACTTGGGAGGCTGAGGCAGCAGGATTGCTTGAGCCCAGGAGTTTGAGGTTGCTGTGAGCTAGGCTGACGCCATGGCACGCACTCTAGCCTGGGCAATAAAGTGAGACTCTGTCTCAAAAAAAAAAAAAAAAGAAAAATACAAAAATATAAAGTTTGTACTTTTCGGAGATTAGCATTACTAGCAGTTTGTATATCTTTTCAGGCTTCTTTTAATTTCATGTGTTTATAAATATTGGAATAATTTTCAAAATAAATTCATAAATATTATGAAAGCAAGTAATAGAGAATATACAGCATTCAAGTCATATAGAATTGTATATGGCTGAAAGTTGAAATTGTCTCTGCCTACCCCACAGTTTGGTTTATATCCTTTAGACTTTAAATGTGTATGTCTATATGCAATCATTATATATATGTTTATATATTTTTAAACAACTAGGATGATATTATCCACACTGCTGTATAACTGACTTTTTGCTTAGCATATTATAATTATCTTCTTTGATCTATGCATACTACTTTATTGTTTGTCATTCCACTATGATATGGACATACTATAATTAATTTAATTAACTCCTTGCTGATGGTTGCTTAGATTGTTTCTGATTTTTCACAGTTACATATTGTTTCAATGAACATACTTTTATATATCTTTGTATGCTTATGCCAGTCTTTCTACAAGGATGCATTTCTAGGGGAGGGATTACAGGGTCAAAGGAAATGTACTTTTTGATTTTTATAGCAGTGGACATAGAGCATCTGGAAGTGAGAGGATTGTGGCTAGGAACCAAAGGCTTGGAGTTTTCTTTTATAGTATATAGGAAGATGCCTCTTCACAGATCATTCTGTCAGTAATATTTGTGAGGTGGTATGAGAACCTTGAGTTGAATGTTATAACTTACCATGTGATTCCTGTAAGAGTAAAGTAATATTGAGTCATTTGTTTGTGTTTTTTAAACAGGAGTATGCCAGAATGGTCCAGGTCTTACATGCATACTGTATCATTTCAGCAGGCATCCGTATAAGTTGCACCAATCAGCTTGGACAAGGAAAGCGACAGTCTGTGGTATGCACAGGTGGAAGCTCCAACATAAAGGAAAATATTGGATCTGTGTTTGGACAGAAGCAGGTAGTGATGGCCAATTGCTTAAACACATTTTATTGCTCTAGTGATTGTGGCAGGTTTCTATTGCCCTTCCCAATAGAATAGAGAACAGAATCCAAGAGTTGAATTTTTAAGTACCTATCACAAAGATTGTTTGATAGCTGGCAGTTTTTTATTTTATTATTCCAGATAATAAAATGCTGCATTTTTAAACTCTCTCTCTGAAAAAATATAAATTATTGTGGGCAGTGTGTTGATTATGCTTAAGTAAGAGCTCAAGTGTTTCATCTTTCTAGTCTAAAATCCAAATTATTATAACACTTGAAAGCATTTGTCAAGATTCTTTTAATTTCTTTGTGCTCTTAACATGGATAGCCTGACTAGGAAAGAAAACAAACAAAACCCCTCATTATATCTTTTCTTCCCCCCCCCCATATCTTTTCTAAAGTTAGGTTCTTTCTGTCTTCCTTAGAAAATAACTGATTCTTGGTTTCTATTTTAGTTGCAAAGCCTCATTCCTTTTGTTCAGCTGCCCCCTAGTGACTCTGTCTGTGAAGAGTATGGTCTGAGCTGTTCCGATGCTCTGCATAATCTGTTCTAGTAAGTAGATTGCTTCCAGGAAAACTACAATCAATCATTTTTTGCCTGAAGGTTTTATTTATTTATTTATTTCTCTACTAAAAATGGGAAAAACTTGAGGGTTTTTTTTAAAAAAAGATAGTGATTTTAGGGCTTACAGTTTTTTGTTCTTTATAAAAAACTTTCCACAGTATTACTGCTGAGAGAAGATTTATACAAAGGACTCAGTTACTAAATTCAAACAGTATTCTGGGTAACTGGTTCATTTCAGGAGGGGTTCCTGTTGAGTTAGTCTTTGGTAAGCCTCTGTTTAGTTAGAATAGCTTTTTTTTTTATTTATTGACTCTCAGCACTACTCAATGATAGAATAACTTTTAAATTATGTTATGTGTAATTTACTTTCTGGGGGATCTGATGAAGGCAGTTCAGAATCATTACTTTGTAATGTAAGAAAATAGACGCTTCCGTAAACAGGATTGGCCCTGTAAAGATCCATATTGTTTGTTCTTCCTCCACTTGCTTTTGGCTTATGCCTGAAATCTCAAAGATGGAGATTCATTTCTTTATGTTAAGGTATTCTGATGGAAATGCAAATATCCATGGGATAGAACTCATGTAGAACAAGCACTTTACCAACATGTTAGTAGATGTAAGTTTGCTAATTGGGAGCAGATTTTAAAAGGGAAGGGAATGTGGGCAAAGGTCCTGAATATAAGGGTTTGACTCTGTTGACAAACCAGTGGGGACAAACAAAACAAAGGTTCTGAGAATGTGTTTGAAGTGAGACCTACTGCTTACGTGAAGGCCAAGGGCTCAGTAGGAAAGGTGAAAGGAGAGCTGAAACAAATCAGTTCTAAACCCACTGCATTAATGCCTATGGTGGGTTTGTTGACTGTAGGAACTTTAGAGCATTCCAGAAGGTCTGGGCTCTTTCATGATTCATCAGGATGGAGCACAGATACACATGAACTAGAATAGTGATACTTACCAGTATGTTACCAGGTGTTTTGTTCTTATTTCATTTTAAGAATGTGCCTTGTGATGTGTATTTCTAATCTTTTTCCCTCTGGAATCCTGCCCTTACTGTGATAACATTGAATAGTGTCTCAGGTTTCATTTCACAATGTGCTCATGGAGTTGGAAGGAGTTCAACCGACAGACAATTTTTCTTTATCAATCGGCGGCCTTGTGATCCAGCAAAGGTATTTAAAACTTTTTTGTATTAGTTTATTCTTTACATTTTTGACTTTTAATTTTCTTTATCATTTAATAACTTTTTCTGATATAGGCAATTTACATGGAACTTGGGACTTTGGCTTAGAAACATGGCTTTAAAATTATCTGATTTTAGGCATTTTGAAATGTCTACTACAGATGGTTCCTGACTTCCAGTGGTTCAACTTAAGATTTTTCTACTTTATGGTGGTACAAAAGTGATATTTGTTCAGTAGAAACCATACTTCAAGTACCCAAACAATCATTCTGTTTTTCACTTTCAGTACAGTATTCTATAAATTACATGAGATATTCAATACTTTATTATAAAATAGGCTTTATGTTTGATGATTTTGCCTAATAGGCAAATGTAAGTGTTCTCAGCATGTTCAAGTTGGGCTAGGCTAAGTTATAATGTTTGGCAGGTTAGGTGTATTAAATGCATTTTTGACTTCCACTATTTTCAACTTATGATGGATTTATTGGAAAGTAACTCCTTCGTAAATCAAGGAGCATATGTGTATAATTGTTTCAGTCATGTCTGTGTTTGTGTATATATACATATTTTACAAGTGTGTGTGAGTATGTACATACATAAATATATTTACACTTATTAATTACCACTACATTATCATAAAAAAACTATTACTGTTTGAAGAAAGTAAACATTTCAAAACATTCACTGTCATCTTTCAGTATAGACTGACCACATGCATGTGTTTTTTTATTTTCTGTCAATTTTCCAGAAAAATAAAGGTACAGATTACTTATTCCTCAAATTTAAACTTAACATCGTAATATGGTTACATGAGCTTTTAGTCTTTTAGTGGTTCAGTTTTGACTTTGCATCACCAGCAATATTATACCTTAGTGATATTTTCTGTTTTCTAGTGACACTTTAAATTTCACTTATATCTACTAGGTGTGGTTCAACTTCTAAATTTTTAGCCTATATTGTAATTAATGTGAATTTATGGTTTATCTCTAATGCCATTTAGTAATCTCAGTATGGTGTCATATAAATAGGTTCCTATGTACTTTGGAATACTCTTTATGAACACTTAAACTGTACCTGCATTTTATTAAAATTTCTTCAAGAGCATCTGTACATTGGCAAAAGGTTCAGTTTTAGGAGTCTGTGATTAAAAATACTCCTTTGAGAGGCATGAGGAAACTTTTTGGGTGATGGATGTGTTCATTATCTTGATTGTGGGGAATAGTTTCATAGGTATGTATATTTATGTAAAAACTTATAAAATCATATACTTTAAATATGTGCCATTTATTCCAAGTCAATCATACTTCAATAAAGTTGTTAAAAATGTACTCCTTTGGTGGTTAGTTACAATAGGATGTTGTTAGAACATTGAGGGAAGGGAACATTTATTCTTTTCTAATCTATATTTTGTGCAGGTCTCCAGACTTGTGAATGAGGTCTACCACATGTATAATAGACATCAATATCCATTTGTTGTTCTTAACATTTCTGTTGATTCAGGTAAGTTTCACTAAGATGTCAATAAAACTAGTAACTTACTCCTAAAAGATGAAATTATAAAACTCTGGTATGATTGGAAAGAGATAATAGTTTATGGCAGTGTAATTTTGTTTTTTATACAGAAAAACTACTTTTTACTTGAAACTGTTGTATTAATTGTATTAGGATAATGTGACTTTTTAATGTCAACCATGGGAGAAAGTAGACTAAAATGTTCTCCCCAATTTTAAAAATAATTTATTTTATATAGATACTTTCTCTGATTATTAAAATTCTATGTTATTGTCATTCAGTATTTTTTCTACACACTTAAAAATAGGCTGGGCGCGGTGGCTCACGCCTGTAATCCTAGCACTCTGGGAGGCCGAGATGGGCGGATTGCTCGAGGTCAGGAGTTCGAAACCAGCCTGAGCAAGCGTGAGACCCCGTCTCTACTATAAAATGGAAACAAATTAATTGGCCAACTAATATATATAGAAAAAAAAAAATTAGCCGAGCATGGTGGCACATGCCTGTAGTCCCAGCTACTCGGGAGGCTGAGGCAGGAGGATTGCTTGAGCCCAGGAGTTTGAGGTTGCTGTGAGCTAGGCTGACGCCATGGCACTCACTCTAGCCTGGGCAACAAAGCGAGACTCTGTCTCAAAAAAAAAATAAATAAATAAAAATAAAAAATAAAAATATATATATGCATACCTTAAAAAAATACACATATATACACACAGACACCCACCTGTATCTTTTGGGGCAAGAAAATAATTTTATATCCTACTGTGTGAACATTTTTCTTCATGTTATTAAAAATTAATCATAAACATGATTTTAATAGTTGCATGTGTAATAGTTGCATTATACATGATTATACTTTGATTGACTTTTTTTTTTCTTTCTTTTTTTTGAGACTGAATCTCGCTCTGTTGCCCAGGCTAGAGTGCCATGGTGTCAGCCTAGCTCACTGTAGCCTCAAACTCTTAGGCTCAAGCAATCCTTCTGCCTCAGCCTCCCAAGTAACTGGGACTACAGGCATGAGCCACCATGCCTAGCTAATTTTTTCTATATATTTTAGTTGGCCAATTAATTTCTTTCTATTTTTAGTAGAGACGGAGTCTCGCTCTTGCTCAGGCTGGTTTCGAACTCCTGACCTTGAGTGATCCTCCCGCCTTGGCCTCCCAGAGTGCTAGGATTATAGGCGTGAGCCACTGCGCCCAGCCTATACTTTGATTTTTTAATTCTTTTATTTTTTATTTGTTTTCAGTTTTTGGAAATTATAAATACTATCCTTATAATTAAATCATTATCTATATCTTTAATTATTTCTTAAGATAAATTCCTAGGAATAGAATTACTGGGTCAGTGAACAGAATCATTTTAAAGCTTTTTCTGTGTTGCATTCTAGACATGTTATATCATGTCTACACATCTACCAGCAATGTAGTAGGTATTATAATTTTTAAATTAATTTAACATAGGATAAAATATTTAAGTTTTCAGTTTTCTTTTGTTATACATTTTCATGTGTTTATTTGCTCTTTTTCTTTTACAGTTGGCCCATTCAAATCCTTGTATATTTTGTATGTTTAAAAAGTTGTTCATTTTTTCCTTATTTACTTGAAAAAGCTAATTTTATAATTTATTAATATTAATCTAGACACTAATGTTTTCAATAATACTTTTAGTAGGTAAAAGTGAATGAAATAGTAGATGGGAAAACTTCTATGTTTAAAGTGAATTTAAACATAAGTGTTTTCTTTTTTGCCTTAGAATGTGTTGATATCAATGTTACTCCAGATAAAAGGCAAATTTTACTACAAGAAGAGAAGCTTTTGTTGGCAGTTTTAAAGACCTCTTTGATAGGAATGTTTGATAATGATGTAAATAAACTAAATGTCAGTCAGCAGCCACTATTGGATATTGAAGGTAAGAAAAATACTATGTATAAACAGTATCTAAAACTTTTAGCTGTTGTGATACTTACCTTATTTTCTCCAAGATAAAGTATTTGACATGAAACAAAATCTTCTATTTTAGGTAGAGAGGATGTGTCACACTAGAAATCGTGCAGCTAATCTATTTAAAAAGAGGCATGAGTGACCACATTTAGCACACATACCAGTGATGTCTTTTTTGGACTATAATGGTCTCTAGTTTTTCTAAATTGGAGACAGTTGACATAATATAAGATACAAGATGAGGCTCAGTGCAGTGGCTCATGCCTGTAATCCCAGCACTTTGGGAGGTGAGAGGATCCTTGAGGCCTGGAGTTTAAGACCAGCCTGAGCAACATAGTGAGACCTCATCTCTACAAAAAACAGAAAAAAGTTAGCCAGATGTGGTGGCGCACACCTGTAGTGCCAGCTACTGGGGAGGCTGAAGCAGGAGGATCACTTGAGCTCAGGAGTTTGAGGTTATAGTGAGCTATGTGATGCCACTGCACTCTAGCCTGGACAACAGAGCAAGACCTTGTCTCAAAAAAAAAAAAACAAAACGATTTAGAATCCTTGTCTAAAGTACACTGTATGGGCTTCTTCAGGGATAATTTCCATTGACTGCTTTTTTTCCTGTGTAGAGGCTATACTTTCTTATTTCTTTGTATGTCTCATAATTTTGTATGTGTGTGTGTAAAACTGGATATTTTAAATAATAGAATGTGGCAACGCTGGAGGTAAGATTCTTTCTTTCCCCAGGGTTATTCGTTATTCCTATTTGTTTACTGATTTTTCTGAAAAAATTCTGTTCAATGTCTATCATGTGTGGTCACTGAAGTTTCTGTTTTGTTAGCTTATTGATAGCTAATGATTGGAAGAGATAACCTTAAATGTCTGAACCCAGTAAGTCCCCCAGTCTTTGCTGAGGGGCTCTATATGCCTGTTGGGGCACACCTTCTACACTCGAGCAGGCAGTTGACCACTCTGCTTTAAGAGTTGCTATTTCTTGATCTTGGAGCTGAATGTTTCCTGCTTCCATGGAGCCTTAAGGTCAGCCAGAAGTGAGAGCCGAGGGCCTTCAGAGGTCTTTCCTGGGCATGCACGTGGCCTTCTCGGCTCCTAGGTTTAAGTTGGAGCTTTTCAAAGCCCCTTTGAACATCCCACTCCCAAGCTTTTATTTTTAAGCTTTTTGATTAGTCTGTATTGTTTACCCAACTGTTATCCCATGCCTCCAGTCTGTCATCCCATCTAGACTCAGCTGTGTATCTTGAATAAACACTCCCCAATTGCTGTAAGCCTCTTATTATTTCCCAGAGTTCTCAAAAAGTTAATTCTGATAATTTTTGTCAGTTTTCGTATTTTATGGAGGAGAGAATTTTTGGAGGCCTTTACCATTTCTCTGACGTCAACCCTGTGTGGTCTTCACTGTCACATTCAAATGAGAGTTGCCACAAAGCTGATTTGACATTTGTAATAATATACACAATCATTTTACTACCTGGTCATAAGTTGTCAGCCATCTATCAAAGTAATTAGTTTTATTTTTTGTTTTTTGGGTTTGTTTGTTTTTTGAGATAAGGTCTTACTCTGTTATCCAGGCTGGATAACACAGTGGCACCATCATAGCTTGCTATAGCCCTGAACTCCTGGGTTCAAGTGATCCTCTTGCCTCAGCCTTCCCCACCAACCCCCGAGCAGCTGGGACTACAGGTGTGTACCACCACACATGGCTAATTTTTGTTTGTTTTTTGAAGAGACAGGTGTTGCTATGTTGATCAGGTTTGTCTTGAACTTCTGGCCTCAAGTGATCCTCCTATCTCAGCCTCCCAAAGTGCTGGGATTACAGATGTGAGCCACCCCCCCCAACCTAGTTTTATTTTTATTTACGCAGACCAAGTACATATGGATCACCTGGGAGAGGGGGACATAGTTGATCCCCAGCATCCTTTCCTTGGCAGAGGAAGAGTTGGCCATTGCCCCTTCGATGGCCAGATTCACTCCTTTGGGTGGATGCTTACTTTAAGCTGGTAAGCCAAGCTGCCTCCAGTCTCCATGTCTGTTTTTGGAGAGGTAGAGGTGGTGGGTGAGATGGCGGGTGCCTATCATCGTGTCCTCAGTGAGGGAAAAGACCAGAGAGCTGCTGAGTAGGCTGAAACCAGGGTTTGGTGGAAAGCTAAGGTGATGGATACTCACCTATTCCTCCCAGTGAGAGGAAAATGCTCTGGAATGAGGCTGTGTAAACTGAGGGTAACAGAAACCACAAGCCAGGGGTTTGGAGAAGGGCAGAAGACAGAGTGGGAGCAGAGGGGCTGCTCCCTGCCCTGACACTTCCTAGCACCCCAAGGGTGGAGAGGTTGATTTGGAAAATGGCGATGTAGGCTTTCATTGAGGGCCATAGTGGACAGTTGTGGAGAATCAGAGGACGTGTTGGAGGCACAGGCCCCTGAGGGGTTGGGCGGGGCTACTGGGTGGAGGGAGAGGAGCACAGAAACACCGACACTTGTGTGGCACAGCTACTGACTTATATGTGGAAAGGCCACACCTCTCCTGGCTGTTCTCTGTGTGGTACATGGTGGAGGACGGTCAGCAGCACACACATCTGCATGGAAGGGGCTAGTGATGACATCTCCGCGCTCACTCCAGGCACTTAGCCTGAGAGGCTGCCCCATAGAGAGAAACTACACAGAACATCTGTGCATCTTGAAGTGTAATTGAATCAATGCTTGTCTTTTAGCCATTTTATTGAAGTAGAGCAATCACACAGGAATGAACATGTCATAAGTGTATCAGCCCTGAGATCAATAGCACCCACAAAACCACCCTTATGTACTTTTTCAGAACTAACCCCCAGTGTAACCACTTTCCTGACTTCTAACAGCATAGTTTAATCTGTTTTTAATTTGAAGTCATTCAGTCTGTACTTTTTTGTGATTCATTTCTTTTTTCAGTATTTTATTTGTGAGATTCGTCTAAGTCATGTATGACCATTCATTCATTTATTTGCTATATAGTATTCCACTGTATATTCAGATGTCACAATTTATTTGTGGGTATTTGGGTGTTTGTAGTTTGGGGCTATAATGAAAGCTGTCCTGAGCACCCTGATGTATGTCTTTGGGCTAGCACAGGTAGGCATTGCTGACAGGCGTAGCTGTGCGGGGTCACGAGTGTGCATCCAATTAGATTAGGAGGTACTGCAGAGAGTTTTACAAAGCAGTTGTACCAATTTCACTACTATTAGCAGTATTTAAGCATTTTTGTTTCTTTAATTTTACCTATTCTGGTGAGTATATTGCCACATCCTCTTGTGGCTTTATTTGTATCTCCTTTATGATTAACATTCAATAGTGTTCCTGTGTCTAATTAGCCATTTGGATCTATTCTTTTGTGAAGTACCTGTTCACCTAAAAGTATCCTGTAATTAGGCCGGGCACGGTGGCTCACACTGTAATCTTAGCACTGTGGAAGCTGAGGCAGGAGGATCACTTCAGGTCAGGACTTGGAGACCAGCCTGAGCACGAGTGAGACACCATCTCTACTAAAAATTTTTTAAAAATAAAAGAAATTAGCCGGGCAACTAAAAATAGAAAAAAAATTAGCTGGGCGTGGTGGCACATACCTGTAGTCTCAGCTACTCGGGAGGCTGAGGCAGGAAGATTACTTGAGCCCAGGAGTTTGAGGTTGCTATGAGCTAGGCTGATGCCACCTTACTCTATCCCAGGCAACAGAGTGAAACTCAGTCTCAAAAAAAAAAAAAAAAATCCTGTAATCCCATTTTAGTATAGTCCATGATATTTGTCTCTCTTTGTATTTACTTAGGTAACTTAATAAAAATGCATGCGGCAGAAATGGAAAAGCCTCTGTCAGAGAGGCAGGAGAATTCCCCTTCATTAAGGACTCAAGGAGAAGAAAAAAGGGCGATATCTGTCTCCAGACTGAGAGAGGCCTTTTCTCTTCGTCACACAACAGAGAACAAGTCTCAGGACACGGAGATTCCTGAACTGAGACGGAGCTCTCCAAGGCAGAAGAGAAGTGTACCATTTTCTAGGGCTTCGGATCCCATCTCTGGCAGAAGTTTGCTGGGCCCTCCGGAAGGAGTGATGACTTCCAGTGAGGGCCCCCGTGACCACGTGGACAGAGCAGAAGTGGAGAGGGACTCGGGGCATGGCAGCACTTCAGCTGGCTCAGAGGGAGGGTTCAGCACTCCAGATACGGACAGTCACTGCAGCAGTGACTGTGCAGCCAGCTCCCAAGAAGACAGGTTTTCACAGGAAAACGTGGAATACTGTGAGAAATTATCTGAAACTGACCATCATTTTTCCGACATGGAAAGCCATTTAAACCAAGAAGATAATAGGCATAAATTTAGAGTTTTGCCTCAGCCAACTAATCTCTCATCCTCAAATGCAAAAAAGCGTTTTAAAAAAGAAATTCCTTCAAATTCTGACATTCCTGAAGAGTTAGTTAATACTCAGAACATGTCAGCTTCTCAGGTTGATGTAGCTGTTAAAATTAATAAGAAAATAGTGCCCCTTGACTTTTCTCTGACTTCTTTAGCTAAACGAATAAAGCAGTTACATCATCAAGAACAGCAAAGTGCCAGTGAACAGAATTATAGGAAATTTAGGGCCAAAATTTGCCCTGGAGAAAATCAAGCAGCAGAAGATGAACTAAGAAAAGAGATAAGGTAAAAAGTTTTTTCTTAAGAGTGTTTTTGTCATGTTAGTGATTGGTCATTTGAGTGAACCAGAGGCCAATCCTTAGTGACTCAGTGTCTGCTTCTCTGGATGTCTTCTGGTCTATTCATTCTCTCTGTGCTCTGACAGCATTGCTGCTTCTGTCTGGCTTGAGACTTGGGTATGGCCCTGCCTTGGCACCAGGTTCCCTGCCTGGTTTCCATTGCCTATCAGGACTGTCCTACCTGAGGGCTTCCCTGCTCCAGACTCAATGCATCCCACACGGACTTGCCAACTTTTCTCCCACTCCCCCTCCCTTCTCATTGCTTCCTCTCTCAGATTCTAATGTTGGGCACAGATTGGTCACTAGCCTTGCCAGTGCATCCATGGCAAGGCTTCTTCATCACCAGCTTCTTTTCATTGCCTTTCACATTTGTCCCATTGATTTTCTTTAAATAACTTTTTCATTGTGCAATTCTGCTGCTTGAAAACTTTCAAGGATTTTTCCTTAGATATTTTTTAGCATATCCTTTCCAGATCAATCCAAATTAATCAATGCCTTCATGACTCTGATTTCATCCCTCTTCCTAAAGATTTTTAGCACACAGTGACTTCTCCCTGGGTCTAATTCATGTTTCAGTAGACATTGCTGTTTCCCATTTTTCACTTTAATATGTATTGGGAAAAATTACAAACTAGCACATTGTCAAATTTGTGGTTTCAAGAAGATTGCCTAGGATAAGAATTTTATTTTACCAAGAAAGTCAGTTTAAGGAAAAATATTAATATATTACAGATGACAGACAACACTGGCAGCCAAATACCACTTTCTTCCTCATAATCATGGACAACACTGTGGCTGTGTTTAATGCTGAATTTTCTTAAAATTTTTTTATCTTTTTAAAACTTTTTGTGCGTTTGTTTTGTCTCATCAGTTACTGAGACATGCTGTACACTGCACACAATAAAACGTAATAATTAGATTGAACTTTTATAGCACTTTTAGTCTGGACCACACAGGTTTTCCCTAACTTAAACTTTATTCTTTAGCAATGAGTATTATGTACTTCCTTTGATATTCATGGTGCCTCGCTTACATTGAGAGAAGTTTTTAGAAAATGCTTCCTTTAAAAAGTATGGATTAATGGAAGTGAATTTTTTGGGTTGGGATCTGGGGACTGTGAACCCTCAGGGATTCAGCAAAGAGAGCCAGGTTTCCTCACACTCGCATTCACACTAATTGTGCACACAAATAATCATATATGATTGATAGGAAAGACATGTAAGATACCTCAAAATTAATACCTAGTTATTCTTTATCTTTGGGTTAATGTAGCTTACTCAGCAAGTGAAAATTAACTGTAATTTTTAAAAACAGAAATTTTAATTAATTGAACAAACATCTATTGATCATCTGCTATTGTGGTTCTTGAATTTGGGTACACATAAGAATCATTTAGGAAGCTTGTCAAAAAAGCAGAACCTCTGGCCAGCATCCGGAGATCCTGCCGTGAAGATCTGGTGCGGAGCCCAGGAATCTGTGTTTTTGACAAGTACCCAGGTGGTCATTTAAGAAACCCCAGTCCACAGTGTGCCTGGCACTGGCTTGGGGCTCCAGTGCGTGACTGCTACATGGGCTCCACTCCTGTTCTGAGCTTATTGTTCTGAAAGGTGTGGTATGGTTTACTTTCTCCTGAGAAACACATTTGGAGTTAAAGATTAGGCAGTAATTGAAGATACTGAGGGAGTGTTTATCAGCTTCTGTTTCTGTATTTCAGATTATAGCTAACTATATCAAGTTGTAAAGGTTTGTTTCTTCATTGTTTTAGCCAGATGCTGGATTTTTTTTCTTTTTTTAAAAAATATATCAGAGCTTTTCAAAGGATGCTGAGGTGTTTTCGTTTTGTTTTGTTTTGAGATGGGGTCTTCCTTATATCGCTTGGGCTACTCTTGAACTGCTGGCCTCAAGGGATCCTCCTGTCTCAGTTTTGGGAGTAGCTGGGATTTCAGGCGTGAGCCACCATGCCCAGCTCAGATGCTGTTTTTTATAATAGGAGATAGACCTGCCAAAGACTGTGAAGACTTGGGTCTTTAGGCCAGCACAAGCTCTTCTCAAAGACAATCTGCCTGGGAAACCAGCACATATTCAGATAGTTCTGGGAGAGCCTGGAATCAGAGCCAGGGGAGGAATATTTGTGCCAGTTGCCAGTTTATTGACTGTCAACTCCAAATCCACCCTTTTTTGTCCTGCTTTGCAATCCTGGAAGCTGGACCATTGTAAGCATTTCTCGTAGTGCACTGCTAGAATTTATCAGTAGAGGGCACTCGAGAGACACAGCAGAGGTGGCATTTCTTTGTTTCTGGGGTGCCCTTTTCTTTTCCTCCTATAATACAGGAGTTCCTGTGTTGCTCACTCAGGCAAATTCTCTTCATCCAGCAAGCTGCAGCCACTCCTGCTCCAACAAGTTCTGAAGCTCAGCTTCAGCGGGTGGGGGTCTCTTTTTGGGCACTCTCCATCATCTATAGCGGTAGCAACTATTTCCTGTCCTCTTTGGGCACTTCCTCTCATCCCTAGAGGTAGTAGCATTTGCTTTTCCTGTATTTCTTAGTTTAGTAGTTAGCTACCTTTTATAGTTCATAATACTGTATTATGAATTTTCCTTGTTCAAATCACTGGTGTGGTTTTTGTGTCTTGATTGGACCCTGACTGATAGGGAATTGGTGCCAGGAATGGTTCCAGGAGACAGACCCTCAAAGACAGGATTTTGGGATTGGTCTGGTCATGACTTGAACTTGAGCTCCATGCTGAGCTCCTTGCCAATAGGAAATAGGGGGTTATAATGTCACCTGTAGTTGATTGTGATGAAGCACCAATTGAAGTGAGTGCCTTGGGTGCCCCAGTGAGGCTGCCAGAGTGATGAGTACCAGCACTGTGGTGTGGGGTGGATCTCCCTCGGGGCGCTGGGGCACTTACCAAAAGAAATGACAGTCTCAGCTCAAGCCACCTTCTGAGAACCAGAGCACTCTTATCCTTATACTGTGTTGGTAAGAGTGTAACCTTTTAGAGACTTCCTATTAAAATAAAAACCTACATGTGGAATTCTACTTCTAGGGATTTGTCTCACAAAAATATGCCTACAAGTGAGCAGGTTTATGTACAGAAATGTTTGTTGCAGCTTTGTGTGCATTACTGAAATTGGAAACAACAGAAATGTCCTTCAGTAGAAAATTTGTCAGACAAATTGTGGTACATCACTCAATGGATTCCTATATGGCCACTGATAGGAATGAAGTAGATACATGTATGGACCTGAAAAAAATATCTCAGATACATTAAGTGATGAACATAGAGCAATATGAAGAATTAAGTTTCCATTTTTGTATTTTAAAATTTTTTAAAAGTTCATGTATAGACAAGGTCTAGAAGGATATATACCACATTGTTGATAGTAGTACCTAATGTCATTTCTGGAGAGTTGGATGAATGAATAATTAATGTTATCTTTAGAAAGTGGGGTTGTTAGGGACTTTCTCTATTGTATGTTTTTGTAGTATTTGATTTTTTCATTATAGTGTTCTGTTATGTAATCATAAAAATAATCTTTTAAAATGTCTTATAACTGACAATTTCTATATGCAGTAAAACAATGTTTGCAGAAATGGAAATCATTGGTCAGTTTAACTTGGGATTTATAATAACCAAACTGAATGAGGATATCTTCATAGTGGACCAGCATGCTACCGATGAGAAATACAACTTCGAGATGCTGCAACAGCACACTGTTCTCCAGGGTCAGCGGCTTATAGCGTAAGTTATAAGTTATTTCAGTGTTCAGAATCTTCAATGTTGATTCCCAAATTCCCCCCCAAATTTAGGATCTAATGGCTTATATATGTGTCTGTATAATGTGTGGGTGTTTTGCCATAAGTATTCATACAGCATATTTTTTAACTTTTTACATAATAATAGTCATAGTTACCATTTATTGATTGGTTCAACAGTGCCTGGTCTATTATGTGCCAGACACTGTGAAGCAATTTATGTGTATTAGTTCATTTAATCCTTTCAAAACCTATGAGGTAGTTAATCTTACCATCACCATTTTGTAGGTGATAAAACTGAACCAAACACAGGTTAAATAACTTGTCCCGGGTCATATAGCTAATGTCTATCGAACCTTTTTAGCTATTAAAAAATGTTGATCACTGATGGGCTAGAAAATCCTTTTGATAAAGAGTAATTTCTAGTATGTAGCATTTATGTAGAATTTATGTGTTCTGAAAGACAGCACAGCCTGTGTGTCAGTCTTTATCTATAGTAGAACAATTTTAGTGGCTGGTCATTGCAGAATTTAGTATTTCTCTCTCCTTTACCAAATTGCATGTTTCACGCTGACAATTTGACAAGGTGGTGTGATGATACATCACATAAACCAGAAGTCTGTTCTTAAGCAAAGTTATAAGAAGAGTTCATGGATTTTCATTTGGGAAATTAAAATACGCGGAGAAGTAAAGTCAGATCCCGACAGAAGTAGGTTGGCATGGAGAAATGTCCTGCCAAGCAGTCGTTATGACTGTTATAAACAAAAATATATAAAAAATTTTATATAATAAAAACAAATATAAATACAAAATATATTTTCCAGCTGGGAAAATATATCTGGCTTTACTAAGTACTCTATTTCCTGTGGAATTCATTAATTATTTTTTGGGTTTTTTAAAATTTTCAGTAGGGGTAAATGGTGATAGTAAAGACATTAGTAAGCTACTTTTTTTTTTTTTTTGAGACAGAGTCTCACTTTGGTGCCCAGGCTAGAGTGAGTGCCGTGGCATCAGCCTAGCTCACAGCAACCTCAATCTCCTGGGCTCAAGCGATCCTACTGTCTCAGCCTCCCGAGTAGCTGGGACTACAGGCATGCGCCACCATGCTCAGCTAATTTTTTTCTATATATATATTTTTTTAGTTGGTCAATTAATTTCTTTCTATTTTTAGTAGAGACGGGGTCTCGCTCAGGCTGGTTTTGAACTCCCGACCTTGAGCAATCCACCCGCCTCGGCCTCCCAGAGTGCTAGGATTACAGGCTTGAGCCACTGCGCCCGGCCAAGTAAGCTACTTTGTAACACTGAAATATTCCTGCTCCACTTACAGAGGTCTTTTATTTTTTAGCCATCTGGCATAAGTAACATCTCATCTGTGGCATTTCAAGTTGACCCAGGTAATCACAGGCCACTTTGGGTCCCAGATGGATCATACTTCAAGATTAAAGGATAAAGACTCAAATTCCATCCAACTCTACCACGCCATGCATAGTTTGATGCTGTTGAGCTCTTTAGCTTTTCCTGACCCCTCTTTTTGTTCCCTGTATTTGAACCACTCTGGCCATCTTTCCCTCTCGGCAGGCCTGATGATACGGCCATTAGGAAGAATGAAGTAGATCTTCATGTGTGTCTCTAGAAACATCATAGGGCTTGACACAGATTGTTGTCTCTGTCTGGAATACTTGTCCTGCACCTACCTACCCCACTCTAAGGATACTTCCTCAGAGGACCCTTCCCTGACCCCAGGGTCAAATCTCACTTGCTATATGCTGGTATGGCATTGGATGTCTTTTCTTCCTGATTCTTGCTATTGTTCATAGTCATAATTGATTTGCTTCACTATTTGATCAATGTCTTTAGTCCCTACTAACCTGTTAGTTCCAGGATGGTGAGACTGGGTCTGTGTTTGCTCACTGTGGTATCTTCTGCCTTTAGCAATGTTTGACTTATTAAGCACTTGGTAAATCCATTAGGAGAGATGGATAGAGAAATAAAGCGGTAGAGGAAGCAGGAGGAAAGCAAAATAAATGCGGTCTGTTCATTCTGTTTTCAAGTGCTGGTAATGACCTAATCCAGTTTTTCAAATTATCTTTATTGTGAGGAGGAAAAATGGCATCTTTTTAATATTGTCATCCTTCAGGAGAAGATCAAAAAAAAGACCAGGTCATTGGAATAAGATGGAAGATGGAGGAAAAAGCAAACTACTTTTGTAGCTACTTTAACTTCTGAAAAGAACTTTAAGAAAAAGAAAATTGAAAGGATCTCTTCAGGAAGTTTTGTGACACTTGGCTGAATTGTGTTGGTTTTCACATTTTTTAAAAGGAGTTCAGCGTATCACAGTATTACTGTTTTGTTTTCATTTCTGCTTTATAGCTAAATGTTTGAGCTCAAGACATGGTTTGAATTTCTTCTCTGTTTTTCAGACCTCAGACTCTCAACTTAACTGCTGTCAATGAAGCTATTCTAATAGAAAATCTGGAAATATTCAGAAAGAATGGCTTTGATTTTGTTATTGATGAAAGTGGTAAGTTTATTAATTAGGACTATAGAATCATGTCCTTTTAGAGCTGAGAACTATCTTTGAGGTCATATAGACCAATTATTTTATAAGAGATAAAAAAAGTTCTCCAAAAAAGCATTCTGTGTCTGCCCTCTCTTTCAAATGTACATTATAAGTAGCACTCAAATGAAATACATTTCTCAAATAATGGATTTTTCTGAAAATTTTATTCTTTTAGCTCCAGTCACTGAAAGGGCTAAATTGATTTCCTTGCCAACTAGTAAAAACTGGACCTTTGGACCTCAGGATATAGATGAACTGATCTTTATGCTAAGTGACAGCCCTGGGGTCATGTGCCGGCCTTCTCGAGTCAGGCAGATGTTTGCCTCCAGAGCCTGTCGAAAGTCTGTAAGTAAAGAAACTTGTCTGCTCAAGTACATAGTCCGAGGAATTTCTTGGTTTATCTCCTGATTCGGTCAAGGTTGTTAAATGCCTTTATGATTGCCCTGGGTCATTTTATGTGGAGAGCCACATTATTCTCTGTCAGTATGACATGCCAGCTCAGCATGTCTTCCTATGTTATCTGGGACCTCTAACTCATACCTATTGCCCTTTCTCTGCTTCTATTAAGTAGTGTTGTATCTTAGAGCTTTCATTGATTCCCTGCACCGTTAGCTATTTATGTACCTTGTTTGTCTGTGGACCCTGTGGGTAATAGCAACTTGAGTAGATAGAGGTTTGCTGCTGCTAGGCCTGGATGACACTATGCAGGATTCTGCAGAGTCATTGAGTTGGTGAGTGTTTCGCAGGGTGCTGTGTGTGATTGATCACTGCATGTTGTGTCACTGCTGCCGCTGGGATCGGTGTTAGAAAGTGGTAGCAATGGGTGGGGATTAGCCTGATGTCCAAGGAAAGTAAGTGACTTTGTTTCACCAGCCGTTAGGAAAGGACAGGATGTCCTTCCTTTATATATTCAACAGATATTCCTTGAGCCCCAGCTGTGTGGCCCACCCTGCTCCAAGAGCTAGAGACAGAGGTTAACAAGGCAGCTGAGGTCCTTGCTCTGGTGGAGCATATAGTTCGGTGGGGAGAAATAGACAACAAACATAAATGACACCCTAAGATGCCAGTAAGTGCAGTCAAAAAATTGAAACTGTGTCTTGGGACAGGGCATGACCACAGAAAAATAAGGTGACCAGGTGAGGTAGTGGTTAGGGAACAGCATCTTAGGAGGTGGCATCTGAGTTGCCATGTGAAAGGTAGGATCAAGTAAGAACTTGCCAAGGAGAGGAAATAGCAAGTGTAAAGGCTCGGGCCGTTTGATCCAAGCCAGGGGCTGACTGTGTGCCTAGAGAGGGGACTGGAGGGGGCAGAGCAGCATCCAGAGGACAGAGGACAGCCGTTGTAGCATCTTGCATGTCATGGTCAAAACCTGGGAGTCTGTGCTGTGTGTGGTGGGAGTTGCAGGGGAGGGAACAGACAGCAAGGGATGCTGGGACTACAGGAGGGAGGGGGCAGCAGCAGGGAGACATTTGGGGATTGGCTGGATTAAGCGTGCTGTGTGGGACATGGTCTATTTGGGATCCCTTTAGACGTTAAGTGGGGATCTCTGAAAACAGTCGTGTGAATGAGTCTAGAGCTCAAGGGAAATGTCAGGGCTGGAGATAAAATTTTAGGTGTCATTTATAGCCATGAAATTGGATAAAATTACTCAAGGGCAGAGCTTAATTAGAAGAGAGCCCAGAATCTGACTTCTAGCTGTAGATATTTCTTTGATAAAGACCTTATATTAACCTTCTAATCCTGGAGTCTGTGAGGCTGGCCTGGACTAGTAGCCAGGCATTTAAAAATTCTTGGTTTCAGCATGGTTCAAAGGCCTGTGGAGCCACAGGCTGCTCCTTCCTCCTGCCCTGGCAGTTGTGTTGGGCTCCAGCTCTTTCTCCTCGGTCTTGGGTGCTGATGCTGACCGTGGGCCTCTCCTTGGTCGCTCCCTACCCACCCTTTCTGCCCATCTCTTCTGCACTGCTCCTTCCAGTTCCACACCTGTGGGAAGGCGGCAGGCCTCCCCACACCTGACTGAAGTAGCCTCTCCTGGGCCCTCCTGGGTGCCATGGTCTTGGTTCTCTGTTAACTTGTTTATATTCTGTCTTCCTCCAAGCCGGCAGAGCCGTGCTCTTACCCTGCTCCTCAGACTGTGACTGGCACGCGGTGGGCATTCAGTGCTGTAGGAAGGAGGAGGGTGACAGATGGGTTCAGGCTTGTCTCCTCTCCCCATTGCTCCTTGTCCCTCAGGGTCTCAGATTCTATGGCTCGCTGTGGAGTCTGTCCCTTTCCCCTCAACCTGCCAGAGAGGGATCCACGCCATGGAGCCAGCAGGGCCAGGGCTGGAGAGGGAGAGGCAGGAGAGCTGTTGTGTGGAGAGCAGGCCAGAGCCTGAGGAGAGGGAAGTGACACATGTGTCCATCTAGGGAAAGAGGGTGCCAGGAGTGCTGTGGTCCTGAGGCAGGTGCTAGTTTGATGAACTTGTGCAGGAGGAAGGGGGTGGCAGTGCGGCTCGAGTGGGGAGGGAGGGATGCATGCTTGGAGGTACGGGCAGTCCAGTGAGGGCCAAATCAGGTGACAGCCAGGGGGTCTTTTATTCAGGTGAGTGGAGAGAGCTGTGAAGAGGAGTGATGTTACCTGACAGACCTTTAAAAATAATCCCTGGCTGCAGAGTGGAGAGCAGCTTGTAGAGGGTGGGGGAGCAGGGAGGTTTGTGAGGAGGCTACTGCAACTGCCGGTGGGGGTGGGGCTCGGGGGTAGCTGGGTGCACAAGATTACATCCGAGCCTTTACGGCCCGAGCCTTTACACTTGCTATTTCCTCTACTTGGCACATTCTTACTTGATCCTACCTTTCAAGTAGCAACTCAGATGCCCCAGTCAGCGCAGCTGGGATGGAGGACGCGGTGGAGCAGCTGAGAGTGGTTGAGTGTGGACAGGTGTAGTCAGTGTCTCGAGTAGAGGTGGTGCCGCCATGAAGGAGCCAAGGGGGGCCTGGATTTCACAAAAAGGTGGGGGGCTGAGGTACTAGTTAGAAGGTAGGGTTCTTGGGGTAAGATTTTTCAGGGCATGTGGTTTTGAGTTGTAATCTTGTGCACCCTTATTTTAAAGAGGAGTGCTTCTGAACAGTTGCTTTTCTAACAAAAATCCAATAAGACTTTAAATTGTTGTGTCTCATACTCAGGTGATGATTGGAACTGCTCTTAACACAAGCGAGATGAAGAAACTCATCGCCCACATGGGTGAGATGGACCACCCCTGGAACTGTCCCCATGGAAGGCCAACCATGAGACACATTGCCAATCTGGATGTCATTTCTCAAAACTGACATTTCTAACTGTATGGAATTATGTATATATATATATTTTTGGGGTTTCAAAATTAACCTGCTGCTTAAAAAATAATGTATCAGATCCATTTAAAAATGATCTTGAGAACCTTTTCAAACCATGTGGAGCATTGCTTGTAACACTTTTTGTTCTGCATTTGCGCATACGCGTATAAGCAAGAACATGTTTTACAAAAATACGAAGAGCACTTTGGAAGTTACCCAGGCCTCTGTTCTTGGTGAATATATTTTGGTCTGCAACTTTTAGTCCTTAACGATAATTAAATTCATATTGGTTTAATTTCGTGAATGTAAAATCATGGTCCTTTTGGGTTAGTGGTTCTCAACTCTAATGCATGTTGAATTTTAAGAAATGAATAATCCAAAAAACCCAAGGGGCATTCTCTGCCCAGCTTGAAGAAAATGGATGGGGCTGGGGATCACTATTTTTAAACGTTCCTCTGTGCGGCCAGGGTGGCAAAGTGCTGTTCTAGACAGGGAGAAAAAAAAGATTTGTTTTTTTCTGTAATGTAATGCTGTGATCGATTTCGTCAGTAACATTTCTTCGGTAACATTCTAGTTACCGACCCTCAACGGTACTGGAGATAAAAATCTCTGTCTATCTTGTCAAATAGTGTTTCATGTAATCTTGTCCTATTTGAACTGTGCTAAAAAATGGAAGTAAAGATGCCCTGTGTGGAGTACAAATGGAGGTCGGTGCACAGCGATGACAAGTGTGGGCCTCCCCCGTGCCCTCTGGGGAGCAAGGGCTTCCACAGATGGAAGCAGACAGTAAAGTAGTGACTATTGCCATGGTTTGTGACCATCGCCACACTGGTGTGTGTGTGTGGGAGCTCATGTGAGAATCACGAGAACTGTGTAATTGGGAATTAGAGGCAGGTTAATGGCCCCCGAAGACAGCTGTGGCTTAATCCCTGGGACCTGTGAATACATCACCTTATGCGGTAAAAGGGTCCCTGCAGGTGTGACCAAGTTATGGGTCTTGGAATAGGGAGATGATCTGGACTGTCTAATGAGTTCTTCGGAGTGGAGGACCTTTCCCAGCTGTCGGAGAGATGACACTTGTTGGTTTTGAAGGTGGAAGGAGGCACAGAGCTGAGGAAGCAGGCGACCTGTGCAAGCCAGAGAAGAGGAAATCGATCATCTCCTGGAGGCTCCAGGAGGAGCCAGCGCTGTCAGACTAACTTACTAACTGTAGGATAATAAATGTGTGTTGCTTCAAGCCACTAACTTTGTGGTACAATTTGTTTATGGCAGCGATGGAAAACTAATGCCTGAGTAATTACAATTCTATGGAGAAGCAGTTAGCAGAGCTAGGAAAGCCCAGGCCGGGCGCCACAGGTGCTGCAGCCTGAGACCCGCCCCGTGGCCTCGTGTTGGCTGTGCGGCGGCCCCTTTAAGAGCGAGGGGCGGGGCGGGCGCGGTTGCCTGGACGGTCGGGACGCGTGCGGCCCTGCGCCCGGCCTGGTGGAGCCTGGGGCGTCCAGAGCCGGTGAGTTCCCGGCCCGCTGTCCTGCGTGCAGGCGGCAGCCCTGGCGACCATCCCGCTCCTTGCTGGGCTGAACCGACGCTACCTCCCAGGACCTGGGTATGTGCCTGGGGGGCAGGGAGGACCTGAGGCCTGCCAGGAAGGTGCTGGGCCCCCGACCACAGCTGTGTGCGGTAAACAGCCGGGGAGGATCCGAAAATATTTAGGAAACACGCAGCGAGAAGTGAAATTTGCTTTATTTACAGTTCGTGTTTCACTGATAGAAGACTAGAAAGCCTGTAGTAAAGGCCCGTCAGAACTGAGAGGTGAGCGCAGCTGGGGCTAGGTTACCCCGGTGGAGCCTGGGACTAGCAACGGGGTTTTTGAAGCCTGGAGGTGGGGTTGAGCTGGCGAGTGGGGTGTCGGGAGATGCCCTCCAGGCAGAGGAGGGGGGGCACTCACTGCATCCCTGGGGCACAAGAAGAGGGAGCAGACCTTGCCTTGCACCCCAGGACTCTATGCATCCTGTCTGATGGATCTGGATGCTTTCACTGGGGCCAGTTTGGGAGGGTCGTGAAAACTGTGGCGGTGGTGCCTTAGCTCTGTGGCGTGGGACAATTCATTGACACATCCTTTCTTGTCTGGCCCATCAGAGGCATTCAATCAATAGTAGCCAATAATTTCAAGTTCGAAAACAGGAAAGGGACAAAATAATCACTCCACCTGTTGACATTGCTCTGTATCCTGTATCAGGGATTTCTTGATGCATCATCTCATTTAATCCTTATAAAGAGATAAGGTACTGTAACTCCTGTTTGATATCTGAGGCAGAGGGGATTAAGCAAGTTGCTTAAGAGCACAGAACTGGTAATGGACAGTGCACAAGCCTGCATCCAGCTCTGGAGCATTTTATAGAGCTGACATACCAAGGGAGGGGCTTTTAAAGTGTGATTTGGCAACATGGGAAACTTTAGAGGTTAAGTAGCCCTTTTTTGTGTATAGTGTTACCCTTCTTATGGCAACCCTATTTGAAAAGAAATAAGACAGTAATTCCAATTTTAAAAATTTAAGGAACAACCAACACAATATTGAGATGATAAACTGATGATACTTGTAATTAATTTTTCAGGTTTAAGGAGGAAACTGATAATGACATTGTGTTGTAAAGCTAAAATTCTAACAACCAGTGAAATGCCCAGATATTTAGAGACATAGTGTTTATTTTTCAGAAAAAATTCATCAGTGCTTTGAAACGAACAGCTCGCAACCAAAGGAATCACTTGGTATTTATAAACTTTGGGTCTTCCAAAGACAATGGTGAAAGAAAAGAAAAAAGCAGACAAAAAGGGAGATAAGTCTGCCCGCTCTCCCTCGTCTCTCTCTGACTATCCAGAGTTTTCCAAACAAGATGGCAATGTCGCCAGGCAGGAAATGTCCCCAGTTGGGGCCCCACCATTGGAAACGCAGCTCAACGAAACAGAACCCCACAAAGAACCTGAAATCATCGAGGAGGAGGAAGATGCCGCTCAACAATACGAAGAGCCCATTCTGACCAAACTCATAGTGGAAAGGTGATTTTAAGGGGGTGCAGCAGGATTTAACACCGTGAATCAGGCACTTTGGGGACGTTTGCTTTGCTTCAAGCATGTGAATCCTCATGCATTTTTATCATCAGGACGCAATTTCCCCACATCGGAAAACAGTCCCCCTTTTAAGCTGTGTCTTACGCCGGCACAAGGCCTACAGCCCCAGGGCTTTCTCTGCCGAGGTCTCTGGGTGCTGCATCTTCCACGCTCCCTTTTCTACCACTTCTTTATTCTCGGTTCTCTCTCCCTCTCTCAGCAATCTCTTCTCTTATTATATTATAGCTTTACATACCATCTCCCTAGATGACTGTAAAAATCTGTTTTCTTTAGCACTGTTCTCCTAGAATTTCAGATTCAAAATTTTAGCAGCAGTCCCCAACCTTTTTGGCGAGGGACTGGTTCCAAGGAAGACAATTTTTCCATGGAGTAGGAATGGGAGGTGGGGTGTCATGGGTGGTGGGGCTGTGGTGCAGAGCTTGGGTGGTAATGGGTGGCCCGTTTCCTAACAGGCCACACACCAGTAATGGGCCGAGGCCGGGAGGTTGGGGACCACAGCTGTACTGGACTCACACTCCTTGTATCCAAAACTGGAGATTGCTGGCCTAGAAATAAGGTCTGGATTTGTCTTAGCTCTATGACATTAACACCATCCCTGAAACTTAGGAGCTTCAGGTTCTTAATTGGGAAAATAAATGAGAATACTCACCTTAGAAGGTTATTCAGAATGTTACTATTTGTCTCCTAGCTATTAGCTTCTCCCTTGTTCCCTATTCCTGTAACAGCACCACCACCTTCTTACACATCCAGGCTTAAAACCTTAGAACTATCCTGCTCCTTCCCTTGCCTTTCATATTTCTTTTCCCTCTGTGGTTCTCCCATTAGTCCTTTTTTCTTCATTATCTCTTGACGGGACTATTGGACTTGTTTCCTAACGATTTCCCTGGTTCCAGTCTGTCTTCTGAGGCCTCTTGTATACATTTACCTACCTAGCGCGTGGCTCCGTTTACATCGCTGCCTCTATTAGTTGTGTAGCTGTACAGCACATTACCCCAAAGCTCAGCAGCTGCAATGTTAAACAGTATCTTGGACGGTTTCTAAGGGTCAGGAACCCCACAGTTTGGGGTGTGGGTCAGGCGCTCTCATGAGGTTGCAGTCAAGGTGTTGGCCCTGGCTGGTGTCATCTGAAGGCCTGACTGCTGCCAAGGCTGTTGTCCAGAGGCTTCGCTTCATGTCCTCATCATGTGGACCTCTCTGGGGCTGCCTGAGTCCACGCTGTGGTAGTGGCCTTTCCCCAGAATCAGCGACCTAAGAGCAAGGAGGGCGTAAGCCACGATGTCTTTTATCACATGTTCTGGGACCTAGTCTCAGAAGTCACCGTTGCCCTTTCCACAATATCCTAGTGGTCACACAGGTCAGCCCTATTTCGTGGGAAGGGACTGCACAGAGTGTGACCACCAGGTGAGAACCACTGGGAACCATTCAGAATCTGGCCACCACACTCTGTCTTTAATAATTTTTAGTTTCTTCACAGCGTATACAGAGTGAAACTTAGCCCGGGCCAGGCATGGTGGCTCTCGTCTGTAATCTTAGCACTCTGGGAGGCCAAGGTGGGAATATCCCTTGAGCTCAGGAGATCAAGACCAACCTGAGCAAGAGCAAGACCCTATCTCTACCAAAAATAGAAAAATTAGCCACGCATGGTGGTGTGTGCCTGTAGTCTCAGCTACTGGGGAGGCTGAGGCAGGAGGATCACTTGAGCCCAGGTGAGCTATGATGATGCCATTGCACTCTACCCAGGGCGACAGAGTGAAACTGTCTTTTAAAAATAAAAGAAACACCAGAAACCTCCTTAGCCCGACACTCTGACCATCCCAAACACAAGAGTGCAGCCAGACTTCTTCCTGTGGATTCTGTTTGTTTCTGTCTTTGCTTACACAGACTGTCCTGCCTGGAATGCTTTCCCCTTGTTTCTGTAGACCAAATGCCACCTGCTCTTTCAAGGTCAACCTTTTCCATTAATTCTTCCTAATAAGAAGGAATTTTCCTAAGAACTCCTTTAAACTGTTGTATTTTGTTTGTTTGTTTGTGTTTTTTTTTGAGGCAGGGTCTCGCTCTGTCACCCAGGCTGGAGTGTGGTGGTGCGAGCACAGCTCACTGCAGCCTCGAACTTCTGGCCTCAAACTTTAACTAAACACCTGGCCTTTAAACTTTAAAACCTTTCCGTCATACTTACCGTTTTGTGTTATGTACCACTATATTTATTATTTTCTATTACATACATACCTATTATATATGTATCACTGAAATTTGTTTATGAGTCTCAGCTTCTCTGCTTGGCTGAAAATTTCTCAATAGCAGAGATATAACCAGAGCATCAAACACCAGACCTTAGATGTGGTAAGGTGTTCAGTCAAGATCCATAGTTTGAATGATATCCACAGCTATTTATTAATTATCTATTGTGTGCCAGCCCACAGCTCTAGCTGAGCACTAGAGAAGGCTATTGTGAAATATAAAACAGAGGCAGTTTGTAATTATGTTCTATGTTGTGGTGTATTTGGGAAACTCGGAGCATAGTGTCATCGGCGTGCCCTGAGTCAGTTTAGGGATGGTGGGGCCTGTAATTACCTTGAGGCAGGAGCCCTAGGAATGGAAGGTTGTGACGCAGAGCTGGGGAGGATCGAGGTGGAAAGCATCTGGAAACATACACGTGTTTTTAGGGAGAAGGGGGAGGTATCATTGATACCATTATACGGAGCTATTATGAATTCTTTTAAAAATCCTTTCTGTTTTATTCATTGTTTTTAATTATTGGAGTAATATATACTTGTTTTTTTTTTTTTTTTTTTTTTTAGGCTGATGCTACGGCACTCTAGCCCAGGCAACAGAGCAAGGCTCTGTCTCAAAAAAAAAATTTTTATTTAAATTTCTTTTTTTTTTTTTTTCTCAGAATAAATGCATTTATTTTTTTTTCTTTTTTTTAAATTTCAGCATATTATGGGGGTACAGATTTTAAGGTTTCAATAAATGCCCTTTCCCCCCCTCCCCCCACAAGTCTGAGTTTCCAGCATGACCATCCCCCAGATGGTGCACATCTCACTCATTATGTATGTATATACCCGCCCCCCCTCCCGCCTCCCCCCTGCCCAATACCCTATTACTGTAGTACCTGTGTGTCCACTTAGGTGCTGCTCAGTTAATACCAGTTTGCTGGTGAGTATATGTGGTGCTTGTTTTTCCATTCTTGGGATACTTCACTTAGTAGTATGGGTTCCAGCTCTAACCAGGAAAATATAAGATGTGCT
>VSMD01066698.1:0-54509 GCA_008750895.1 Mirza zaza | reverse complement strand
TGGGAGGCTGAGACAGAAGGATCGCTTGAGCCCAGGAGTTTGAGGTTGCTGTGAGCTAGGCTGACGCCACGGCACTCACTCTAGCCTGGGCAATAAAGTGAGACTCTGTCTCAAAAAAAAACAAAACTCCTGGGCTCAAGCAATCCTCCTGCCTCAGCCTCCCAGTAGCTGGGACTACAGGCATGTGCCACCATGCCCGGCTAATTTTTTCTATATATTTTTAGTTTTCTGACTAATTTCTTTCTATTTTTAGTAGAGATGGGGGTCTTAGTCTTACTTTTGCTCAGGCTAGTCTGGAACACTCGAGCTCAAATGATCTGCCTCCCTCGGCCTCTCAGAGTGCTAGGATTACAGGCGTGAGCCACCACGCCTGACCTGGCTGAAAGATTTTGAGGAGGGTCTCAGGGAAATGTTTATCAGTTCTGGACTAGTTGCTGGTTCTGAGGAGGAATTAGGAAAACAGGGGATTAACTGGGATTAAATGCTGTCATGAGGCAAGGGTGGTTTAGCAATTGTGTGTCCTCAGTAATAAATGAAAATCACAAAGCCAATCTTCGAACACCACTGGCTGCTTTTTTCTCTTTTCAGGCCAAACTGATTTTCACTATTACAAGTCTTGACAGGTTTTTTTTCTTTTTTTTGAGACAGTCTCACTTTGTCGCCCTGGCTAGAGTGCCATGGTGTCACCATAGCTCATTGCAACCTTAAACTCCTGCAAGTGATCTTCCTGCCTCAGCCTCCCGCAGAGCTGGGACTACAGGCATGCACAACCATGACCAGCTAAATTTTCTATTTTTAGTAGAGATGGGAGTCTCGCTCTTGCTGAGGTTGGTCTCAAACTCCTGAGCTGAAGTGACCCTCTGGCCTTGGCCTCCCAGAGCACTAGGATTACAGGTGTGAGCCACTGCACTCAGCCAAGGTTTTGGCTCTCGAATAAATTTGTTTCTATGTTTAACGTTTGAAATTAGACTCTCAAAAGTAATATATATGTACTTTTTATTTAATTTGCAAAAGAACTTCAGTTTTTTAATGGATTAAATTCCTTTTATTGCACAGTTGATTAGATGTACATACTCTTTTTTTAAATTTCAGAATATCACGGGGGTACAAACGTTTTGGTTACATGAATTGCCTTTGCCCGCGTGAGTCAGAGGTACAAACGTGCAAGAACTTCAGTTTTACAAGGCTCACTCCTGTGGCCAAGAATCGTGGCGTTGGAGTAGGAGCCCCAGATAAATCCTAGCAACCTAACTTCCTCCCTAGTAACCTAACTTCCTCCCTAGTAACGCACCCCCTCCAAGACTTTCTCCCTAGCAACGGATCCCCTTCGAGCTCCGCCCCATTTGAAGCCGGCGGCGGGGGAGGGGGACGGGGGGGGCCGCTGGTGGTCGTAAAGACGGATGTTGACTCTTTTGCCATAGTAACGGATGCGAATCCGGAAGTGACGCAAAAGGAAGAGGAAGTGAAGTGGCCTGGATACACACGTGGGTTCCGAGCATGTTTCTGCGTCTCTGGAAGCCGGTCCTGTAAGCTCGCTTGAGGCCACCGCTTAGTCAACATGGGTCGCTCGGGGAAGTTGCCCTCTGGTGTCTCGGCTAAATTGAAGCGCTGGAAGAAAGGCCACAGCAGCGACAGCAACCCTGCCATCTGCCGCCACCGCCAGGCCGCCCGCAGCCGCTTCTTCAGCCGGCCCTCAGGTAGCTGGGTCGAGACCCGAGCGCACCGGCGGCGGGGTCTGGGCAGCCTGGGTCCGGATAGGTCTGGGTCCTCTGGAGGGTCCAGGTCCTTGGCCCTTCCATCCTTTAGAATGTCGGATTTGGGGCCGGGCGCGGTGGCTCAAGCCTGTAATCCTAGCTGTCTGGGAGGCCGAGGTGGGCGGATCGTTTGAGCTCAGGAGTTCGAGACCAGCCTGAGCAAGAGCGAGACCCCATCTCTACTATAAATAGAAAGAAATTAATTGGCCAACTAATATATATAGAAAAAATTAGCCGGGCATGGTGGCACATGCCTGTAGTCCCAGCTACTTGGGAGGCTGAGGCAGCAGGATTGCTTGAGCCCAGGAGTTTGAGGTTGCTGTGAGCTAGGCTGACGCCACGGCACTCACTCTAGCCTGGGCAATAAAGTGAGACTCTGTCTCAAAAAAAAAAAAAAAAGAATGTCGGATTTGGAACCCACTGTTAAGGCACACCCTTCCCATTTGACAGATGCAGAGACTGAGGTCCGTAGTAGAGAAATGACTTGTCTATAGAGTACTGCGGATGTCAGAGTTGGGACTAATGGCTATAATTAACGTTGGGTAGCTCTTTACAGACCGCTTTCACCTTCAGTTATTTCCTTGGGCCCCTGAGTGTAGCTGCCAGCCCACTCCCACCAGCGCGGACGCCACTGGTACAGGGAAGCGGAAACTTTTACATGGAGCATTCTCTTTCTCCCTGGTTTTCCAAGTTAAAGGCGGCATGCGGTGGGGCTATGGGGGAGGCCACGTTCAGAATTTAGTCTCTCGTGTCGGGGATCTGGACTGGACTGGTTTGTTTCCCAGGGGTGTTCTGTTCTCTGGGCCAAAAGGAGGCTTGGGTAGAAGTAGGAGCCCAACCTGTGCCTCTCATTCTCAGGAAAGAGTGACCTGACAGTTGATGCTGTGAAGTTACATAATGAGCTGCAGTCAGGGTCCCTGCACCTGGGCAAAAGCGAAACCCCTGAGATGGCCGTGGAAGAAGAAGAGGTGGATCTGGCTCTCACGGAGAGGTCTTCCGGCACCTTCCTGAGTGGCCTTTCCGACTGCACAAACGTCACCTTCAGCAAAGTGCAGCGCTTCTGGGAGTCTAACTCGGCTGCCCACAAGGAGGTAGGGGGAGGTTCAGAAGAAGGGAGGATAGCGAGGAGGAGCCAGAGTCATGCCTTTTATTTTCTTCCAGCTCTGGCTGACTTCCAGCTCGGTTGACAGCAGCTGGTATTTCTGGATGATGTGTCATCTCTCCTACCCTTGTGTCCCCTTCTAGGGCAGGTTCTAATTTCTGCTTTTTATAAGAGCATCTCCCTGATGAAGTGTTAAGTCCTTGAGGGTAGAAATATCTTCTAAATGTTTATTGCCTCACCTGTAGCTAACAGAGTACTTTTTCACAGAATATTTTTAAGAAACTTTTGTTGAGTGAATTACTGCTGAATAACAGTTGTTAAAAAATGTTTTATCTAGCAAGAACCAAATTTTATTTACTTTTACTATTTTATTTGTATTTTAATGTTATATATATTTATATTTCTAATTGTCCAAATGAAAATGTCAGAATTCTAAATAATACTAAAATGATGTGAGTAGGATAAAGTGTGATGGTGATAGTTGTTCCCCCAACTTGACTCCTTCACAGTAGCTACTGGTAATGGGTCATTGTGTGCCTTCCTAGACCAGCACCGTCCAATAGTAATGTAATGCCAGCCACATATGTAATTTTAAGTTTTCTAATGGCCACATTTAAGAAAAAAAAAGTTGGCAAAATTAATCTTAATATGTTATTTAACCCAGTATCTCCAAAATTTTATCACTTTAATATGTAATCAATAAAAAAATGAGATTTTTTTTCTTTTTGATAATCACCCAGGTGTACAAAATGAGATGTGTTATAACATTTTTATGATACCAAATATTCAAAATCAATTGTGTAATTTTCCCCTACACCTTTATTTGGATGCTAAATTTTCATTGGAAATACTTGATTTGCATGTATTTAGAGTTCATACTTTTTTTTTTTGAGACAGAGTCTCACTAGAGTGCTGTGGTGTCAGCCTAGCTCACAGCAACCTCAAAATCCTGGGATAAGTTATCCTCCTGCCTCAGCCTCCCAAGTAGCTGGGACTACAGGCGCACACCCCCACGCCTGGCTAATTTTTTCTATTTTTAGTAGAGACGGGGTCTCACAATTGTTTAGGCTGGTCTCGCACTCCTGAGCTAAAGCTATCCTCCTGTCTTGGCCTCCCAGAGTGCTAGGATTGCTGGCATGAGCCACTGTGCCCAGCCTAGAGTTCATAACATATACGGTTATAAAAGTAGATTGCTATACCCAAGTTATTCCAAATACATGTTTTCCAATAACTGAATCAAGTATTAGTTTTTAAATGTAATTAACTAAAATTAAAAAATGAAAGACTCAGTCTTTAGTCACACTAGCCACATTTCAAGTGCTCAGTAGCCTCTTGTCAACATTACTATTCCATCCTTTTAAAATATTTTTTACCCACATTTTGATATTTAGGCTTGCTGAAATGTGATTATATCCATTGTTCTGCAACTTTTTCCCACATTGAACATTATTTGTAAATTAACATATATAGTTGTCCCTCATTCTTTTTAATGATTATGCTGCATTTAAATCTATTATTATTTGTTATGTAATAATACAGTTAGCCCTCTGTATCTCCACATTCTGTATCCATAGATTCAACCAACCACAGGTTGAGAATATTGAGGAAAAAACAAGTTAAAAACTACAATAATGAAAAATAATACAAATAAAGAATACAGTATAGCAACTATTTATATACCGTTTACATTGTGTTAGGTATTATAAGTAATTTAGAGATGATTTAAAATATACAGGAGACCTAGCACTCTGGGAGGCCGAGGCGGGCGTATTGCTCGAGGTCAGGAGTTCGAAACCAGCCTGAGCAAGACCCCGTCTCTATTAAAAATAGAAAGAAATTAATTGGCCAACTAAAAATATATATACAAAAAATTAGCCGGGCATGGTGGCGCGTGCCTGTAGTCCCAGCTACTCAGGAGGCTGAGGCAGGAGGATCGCTTGAGCCCAGGAGATTGAGGTTGCTGTGAGCACAGCTCTCACTCTAGCCTGGGCAACAAAGTGAGACTCTGTCTCAATAAAATAAAATAAAATAAAATAAAAAATAAAATATACAAGGGAACTGCAAATGTTATATGCAAATACTACAACATTTTATATAAGAGACTTGAGCATCCTTGGATTTTGGAATCTGTGGGGATCCTGGAACCAATCCCCCAGATACCAAGGGATAACTGTGGCACATTATTCATGCTCTGTTGATGGCTGCTTGGTTGTTCCAGTTTGTTAGTTGAGTGAATGTACTTGTACATAATGTTTGCATGCCCATTGAGTTTTTGTATAAGAGATAGAGTCCTCAAGATGAAATTTTAGAAAACATGTTCTGAGTCTTCCTATTTACTAGGCCCTGTGGTGTGTACCTCAGCTCTGAATGCTGCATATCTTGTCTGTCTCTGGGCTTTATCAGGACTTTAATTTGTGAAGGAGCAAGAAAAAAAGGCTACCCCGCGTCAGGGTTAGGTCTAAGTTATGTCATAGGTGCTTTTTCCCTCATGTGCAGATCTGCGCTGTCCTGGCTGCTGTCACTGAAGTGATTCGCTCCCAGGGAGGGAAGGAGACAGAGACTGAGTACTTTGCTGCTCTGGTGAGTGGGTGCCACTTGGGGGTGGGTGTTTGGAGCACCAGGTTTTGCAGGCTCCAGACAGGAGACAAGAGTCCCTGGCATGTGGAACTAGAGAAGGACAACTTTGACTGGATGAAAGTGCTTCAGTCATGTTTAAGTGGGTTGGTAAGGCTGGTGGTATTTGCTGCATTATTCTTTTTTTTTTTTTTTTTTTGAGACAGAGTCTCACTGTGTTGCCTCTGCTAGAGAGCCGTGGCGTCAGCCTAGCTCACAGCAACCTCAATCTCCTGGGCTCAAGCGATCCTTCTGCCTCAGCCTCCCGAGTAGCTGGGACTACAGACATGCGCCACCGTGCCTGGCTAATTTTTTCTATATATTTTTAGTTGTCCAATTAATTTCTTTCTATTTTTAGTAGAGATGTGATCTTGCTCTTGCTCAGGCTGGTTTCGAACTCCTGACCTTGAGCGATCCACCTGCCTCGGCCTCCCAGAGTGCTAGGATTACAGATGTGAGCCACAGCGCCCGGCCGCTGCATTATTCTTATAAAACAAAAACCCACTGTTCTGTCTTCTCTGTCTTTTTCTTTCTTTCCTTTTTTTTTTTTGAGACAAAGTCTCACTCTGTTGCCCTGGGTAGAGTGCAGTAGTGTCACACACACAAAAAGAAGAATGTACAATAGAGACTGTATGTGGCCCGCAAAGCTGAAAATATTTACTTTCTGGCCCTTTACCAAAAACGTTGCCAACCACTGCTCTAGAATGGTGAAGTAATTAGATGGCAATATATGGCACAATATGTGTGCCAGGCAGTATTTTACATATATTAACTAAACCTCACAACAACTTCTAGGGTATGTAGTAGTATTCCTATTTTACAAGTAAAGAAACTGAGTGATGGGTTTATTTACTAGCCCACAGTCACATAGTGGTTGAGCTTGGATTTGAACTCTTACGCCATGGCTACTGGTCATAACTGCTCTGCAGGATGCATGGTTCCCCACCTACCCCTTCTCTTTCCTGTTTGCCCTTTGTGATGTTTTATCTGTTCCTTCCATTCATACCCCTTGGATCTGGCCCTCAGATGACAACAATGGAAGCAGTGGAGTCCCCGGAGTCTCTGGCTGCAGTAGCTTACCTGCTGAACCTTGTTCTAAAGCGGTGAGTCCTGGCCCCTGTTTGAACCCTGAGTCCCTTGTAGAGGAGAGAGGGGAATGTGGACAGGAGAAATAGGATCAGGGAATTGTTTTTTTAAAAAAGGTACTTGATTTTTTAAGGTGAAAAAGTTCTTGAGATTGGTTGGACAACACTGTGAATATACTTAACAATACTAAATTGTATACTTAAAAAATGGTGGTTAACATGGTAAATTTTATCTTATGTATATTTTATCACAATCAGAAATTTTAAAATGAAATAAAATTTTAAAAAGATAGTTGTGTATCAGGTAGCATTCTACAACAATGGCACAGCTTGGGCCATTACACCCGGGAGTGTGAGTATTGGCACCTGGGGAGGGGCAGCCCTGGGGCATTAGTGGGACAGGAGGAATGGGTTGAAATGTTGGTCCCAGGCTGTCTGGAGACCTGCAGCCGGGGGAGGTGGAGAGAAGATGGGTGTGAATTTGTGAGGGCCTGTCTTGTGAGTGGTACAGAGTGGGCAGTGAGAAGGTGAGGGAGGTAGGCGCTGGGTGGAGCTGGCGTCAGGAAGGGTGGGCTCCCTTCCTGCCGTTGATGCTCAATGGATGAGTGACTGGGCCACGGCGCCCCTGCTCTGTCCAGCTTCTTCCTTTGTACCACAAAGGGCTGCTCTTAGAGGCCCCTCTGGGGTGACCATCTCTGTTCTCTCCCCGAAGTGTTCCCAGCCCTGTGCTCATTAAGAAGTTCTCTGATACCTCCAAAGCCTTCATGGATATCATGTCAGCCCAGGCCAGCAGCAGCTCCACCTCTTTCCTCCGATGGGTGAGTATGTGAGACTTGGTTTCCCTTCTGGAGTCTTCCAGACCCCATGTGATTTGGTTAAAGCTTGGATGCTCCCTGGGAGGGATTTAGCACTCTTGAGAATCCTTAGACAGATCCCTTTGGGATTTTCTGGAGTCATTGAGAACCGGGTTCGTTTTCCTCCTGAACGAGGCTGGTGGAGCTGAGGGACTCTTTCTTCTTCAAGGTCCTCTCCTGCCTGGCCACCCTTCTGCGGAAGCAAGACCTGGAGGCCTGGGGCTACCCCGTGACCCTCCAGGTGTATCATGGGCTGCTGAGCTTCACCGTGCATGCCAAGCCCAAGGTGAGACGGCTAGGTCCCCAGACAATGCTGTGGGGAAGTGGCAAAGTCACTCCTCTGGCCCAGCCCAGACAGGGCTAGCCTGTCTGAGTGGCCTTGGGGAAGCTGCCCCGAGTGCTGAGCTGTTGCCTGAGGTTCTGCTTTCTGCCTCAGGCCTCATCCACTTAGATCTAGAAGGTGAAGGGCATCTCTTCTCCAGGATGGTGTTAACTGTCAGGCCCTTCTGAATCTTGGTGCCACATAAGTCAGTGACATGTTTGCACATTTGTCTCCCAACAAGGCTGTTTACCTTGACAGGGACTGTTGATAGTTGGGGGAGGAGGGCTTTAAGTCACACAGACCTGAATTGGGTCGTGGACTCACTGCTTACAGTGTGACCTTGGGCAAGTTACTTACTCTGTTGAGCCTTAGCTTCCTACAGTAAAATTGAGATAATATAATACCAGCCTTGCTACAGGCTTGTGGAGATACTCTAGTGTTCTTCACAGGCCTGGCGCTCAGTAAGTGGGGGTTCCTCACTCTGTTTCCTCCAAAAATTTAGGGCAGCGAGCATGCAGTAACAGCAACAGTCATAGAACCACAGCAGTAGCACTGTCATCCCAGACAGTCTTGAGCCTCCTTCCCTGCGTGTCCACGTGATCTTTTCCTCACCTTCAAGTGTCTGCTGAAATGTCACTTCACTGGAGTGGCGCTTTCGTGACTGCCCTATAAAAAGTAGCAATTCCTGCTTATTTGTCTGCACAGTTCTTTTCACCTGCTGGTGTATATTTGTTTGTTTTCTGCCTCCCGAGTAGAATGTGAGCTGTCTGCTCTGTTCACTTCCAGTTTGCCAGCACTTAGAGCAGTGCCTGGCTTGGTGGACACTCAGTATTTGCCAGATGATGGATTAATCAATAAACCCCTATTTTAAAGATGAGGACACTGAAACTCAGAGTTTAAGCAGTCGGCCTTGCTCAAGGCCGTTGGTAGTAGAGCAGGGGTTTGAGCAGAAGTTTGTCCTGCTTCACAGCTCAGGGTTCTATACATGTGAAGGCCCAGGCATCACATTGGGCATGTCTATTCAGTCAAAGCTTGTTGGCGGCTGGTTGTGCCAACCACCCAAGGTGCTGGTTGAATGCTGACCTGGCCTTGCTCCCCTCTCCTTGCCCCTCAGATCCGGAAGGCTGCCCAGCACGGAGTGTGCTCAGTCCTCAAGGGCAGTGAATTTATGTTTGGCGAAAAGGCCCCTGCCCATCATCCTGCTGCTGTGTCTACCGCCAAGTTCTGCATCCAGGAGATTGAGAAATCTGGAGGTGGGGAAGCCAGGAATGAAGGCGGGTGGATGGGAGATGGTGGCCAGTGGAGAAGGACAGGGCCTGCTGCAAAGAGTAGGCTTGTGTCTCAACTCCCCTTCTGTCTGCCAGGCTCCAAGGAGGCCACCACCACACTGCACATGCTGACGCTGTTGAAGGATCTGCTGCCCTGCTTCCCAGAAGGCCTGGTGAAGAGCTGTAGTGAGACTCTCCTCAGGGTCATGACCTTGAGCCATGTGGTGAGCTCAGACCCAACAGCTGGAGGAAGGGAGGCCCACACTGGTGACATTTAGGGAACTGATTGGTTAGGCAAAAAGTGAGGCCTGGTGTCTCCCTGCCTCAACCGTACTCTTAGGCTAAAACAAAGGACACCAGGTCATCCATGGTGTTGGAATAGGCTGGGCCATTTCAGAGTCCTGTCCAACTGGAAGCTGACGTCAGAAATTAGGACCGATTGAGGATGGCTTTGTGATGGGCTGGTAAACCCCCTCCTCTCGAGCTCTGTCTACTCTGTATACTATATTTTTTTACTTGCTTACTAACAAATAAGTATAGCAGCTTTAAAGAGACATTAAAAATGATCCTGTATATTTCTGCCATCCTAGCACAATTCTGTTAATTTTTATACAGTCAGCCCTCCATATCCATGGGTTCTGCATCCATGGATTCAACCAAGCTTGGATTGAAAATATTTGAGGAAAAAAAAGTTGGTTGTGTCTATACTGAATATGTACAGACTTTTATTTTTTTGGTCATTATTCCCTAAGCAATATAGTATAACAACTGTTTACATTGTAATAGGCATTAGAGGTAGTCTAGACGTGATTTAAAGTACACAGGAGGATGTGCACAGGTCATATGCAAACACTATGCCATTTTGCGTAAGGGACTTGTAACCGGGCATGGTGACCTAAGCCTGTAGTCCCAGTTACTCAGGAGTGAGGCAGGAGGATCACTTAAGCCCAGGAGTTAGGGTTAGGGCTAGGGTTGTCCATCCTGGCAACATAGTGAGACCTCATCTCTAAAAAAATAAATAAATACAAATTTTAAAAAATATATAAGGGACTTACAGTACCAGTAGATTTTGGTATCCATGGGAGGGTCTCAGAACCAATTCCCCACCAGTGTCAAAGGCCTGTTAAGTGTTCTCCTATAGCGTTTACTCTTGCACATATTTTTAAATTGTGTTATATAAATAATGTGATTATTATTTCAAAGGAAAAGAAATTTAGAAGTATATAAAGTAAAAATCTGCTTCCTTCCAAATGTCATTTCCTCAGGTAAACAGTGCAAATGACTTACTGTGTGTCCTTTCAAACATTTTCTCTTTGGATAGACAAACATTAAAAAGTACATAGAAATACAGCTGTAGTTATAGTATGCAGACCGTTTGCAGCCTGCTTTCTTGGCCATTATGTTAAAAACATTTTGTTAATGTTTCTGTCTTTAAAATTTTTTCAGAGACTGTCATGTCTTACTGAAGTGACAGTCCCCAGAGTATCTGGGTGTTGGGGGCATGTTTTCAGATTCAGGGGTTGTTAGCTCCCTTCAAGCTAACTAGGTAGAGTGGGAGGTCAGGGGTCCAGAGCAGCTGTGGCTGTGTGCGGTTCCCCTCTAAGCCTGTGTGTCTCCTCTAGCTGGTGACAGCCTGTGCCATGCAGGCCTTTCACAGCCTCTTCCACGCCAAGCCCAGCCTGAGCACCCTGTCACCAGAGCTCAACGCCCAGATCATCACGGTGAGGCCTGTCGGGGGAGGAGCATTATTGGGGAAGAGCCTCAGGTAGCTGTGCTGGGGGTGCTGGCCCTGCTACCTTTCTGCAGAATGCAATGGAATGGGCTCTGCTGCGCCAGCAGAGGAGGCCAGTGGACAGGCAGGCAGACAGGAGACCAGCTACCCAAGTCACATCAGTGTTCCTGGAAGATGGGCCCTGACTCTTGACCTAGTTAGCTTTAATAAACTATTTCAGCATGGCCTTGTGGTGTTCACAGATACCTTGAGCAGGGTGCTCAGCCTTAGATATCTATGGATGGATTTTGGGAGGTGGAACATAAACCCCCTAAACTTGCTTGTAATATGTATATGTGTACTTGTGCATTTTTTCAGAGAAGGGCTCTGGCTTTTGTCAGACTCACAAAGGGGTGTGTGGCCCATTGTGCTTCACTGCTGCTAGGGGCTGTTCTCCCTAAGAATCGGAACTGGGGGAGCTTCACAGAGCAGGGAAAGGCAGGGGCTGGGAAAGCCAAGGGAGCTGTGAGCTCCAGGGTCTCCCGTATGGGCCTGTCACTGGGACGTTGCTGATGTCCTGGGGATGGAAGGGGTCATGGTGGTTGGGACTGCTGACGACACTTGCTCAGTCACCTGTTTACTCCCTGTCCTCCCTCTAGGCCTTGTATGACTACGTTCCCAGCGAGAATGATTTACAACCCCTGCTGGCCTGGGTTAAGGTCATGGAGAAAGCCCATATCAACCTGGTCAGGTAGGGACAAGGTGGAGGGGTGTCTCAGGGCCTTAGGCCAGGCTGCCCTCCCTGCGAAGCGGCTGGGAGGGACTGAGCTGGAAGCTGGAAGGGCCGATCAGCTTCCTGGGGACTGGGTGCATCCTCGTGGCAAGTTTGCTGCAGGGCAGCTCTTGTTTTCCTAAGGCCCAGGGTAGGACAGCATAGCCCGTTTTAGCCAGTTTGATTCCTTTCCTGCCAGAGCATTTACCAGCTAGCCGTGAGGAGCAGCGTCCACGTTGAGACCTGAGTTTGACTCTGATTCTTGTCTCTTCCTGGCTGCGTTATCCTTGACTTCCTTGCCAGAGGACATCAGCTCTCTGCGGCTCCACTCTGCCCCTCCCTGGGCTGATGGGTCTCTTCTCTGGGTTTCATAGTCTTTGTGAACCTAGTTTATGCTTTGTGTGTCTGTGTATATTTTGGACTGGGACCTGGCCACTTAATAGTAATTCCACGTTTCCAGAATAAGAAAGAGAAGAAAATGAGCATATGGTAGTCATTTGGTCACTCACATGCAGGCAGGGCCCTGTGGCTCTGCCATGCTGGATCTATCTTCCCACAGATGAAGGGCTGCCACATTCTGCTCTGACCCAGGCATGTGCTGAGTCAGCCTAAGTGTCCCACAGGGAGTAGTTAAATATAAACAGTAAAATACTGTGCCATCATTAGAAATAATTGAAGTAGATGTGCATATGCTAATATGGAAAAAACTCCAAGATACTTTGAGAAAAAGCACGGTGCAGACAGCAGGTGTGGTTGATTATTTGTATTTGTATACTTTGGAACCAGATTGTCAAGGTGTGAAGCCCGAGCCCACTACACTGAGCTGTGTGGCCTCGGGCAAGTTACTTGGCTTCTCTGTATCTCAATTTCCTCATCTATAAAATGGGAGTTGTAATAGGATCTATCTCATTAGTTGCTGTAAGGTTTAAATGACTTAATTTATGTTGTTCCATTCGTGGTTGGTGTATGATGTGTTATATAAATGTTAGCAATTGTTATTGTGTATGTTTATATTAATATATGCATAAAAATTTCTGAGAAGTTCATCTAAGGGTTTGGCTGGAGAAGGGGTGTGTTAAGGAAGGCATGCCCTTCATTTTACACCCTGAAGACCTGTTTGAATTTTTTACTACATGTAGTCATTACTTGAACGACAGTAGCTTTTTTTAAATCACCCACCGGAAGGGCCCTGTAGAGCCATGCAGACCAACGATTGTTTTCGGATCTGGGCCAGCTGAGGGCTGAGTCCCCAAGGCTCAGGGTCAGGTCCCACAGAAACCATTTGTCTTCACAGATTGCAGCGGGACCTAGGGCTGGGCCACCTCCCTCGCTTTTTTGGAACTGCGATGACCTGCCTCCTCTCCCCACACTTGCAGGTGGTGACAGCTGCCACCCAGAGCCTCAAGGTACTGCAGTCTCAGCTGAGGAGTAGAGAGCACAGAAGGTTCCGGGGCTGTCCTGCGTCTCCCAGCACTCAGTCCTGGGGAGGAGGTTCTCACAGTGGGAGATAGACCTCTTAGAAGCTTTAGGAATCATTCACCCAGGAGGGATGAGTGGTCTTGAAGGACTGCCTTGTGCCCAGACAGCCTGTGGCCTCTTTTTGCAGGAGATCCTGAAGGAATGTGTGGCTCCCCACGTGGCCGACATTGGCTCTGTCACCTCCTCGGCCTCGGGCCCTGCCCAGTCCATCACCAAGATGTTCAGGTGAGAATACGGTGTCCAAGTTAGGAAGGGATGAGGGGCACCTTGTATAAAGTTCTGGATAATGGCTGGGTGTGGTGGCTCTCACCTATAGTCCCAGCACTTTGGGAGGCTAAAGCAGGAAGATCACTTGAGGGCAGCAGTTTGAGATCAGCCTGGGCAATGAAGTGAGACCCTATCTCTACAAAAAAAATAAAAAGAAAGAAAATTCAACAGGCGCGCTGGTGCACACGTGTAGTCCCAGCTACCCAGAGGCTGAGGCAGGAGGATTGCTTGAGCCTGGGAGTTTGCAGTTACAACGAGCTATGACTATGCCACTGCACTTGAGCTTGGGTGAACAGAGAGACCCTGTCTCAAAAAAAATTTCTGGGGACCGGGCGCGGTGGCTCACGCCTGTAATCCTAGCACTCTGGGAGGCCGAGGCGGGCGAATTGCTTGAGGTCAGGAGTTCGAAACCAGCTTGAGCAAGAACAAGACCCCATCTCTACTATAAATAGAAAGAAATTAATTTGCCAACTTATATATATAGAAAAAATTAGCCGGGCATGGTGGCGCATGCCTGTAGTCCCAGCCACTTGGGAGGCTGAGGCAGTAGGATTGCTTGAGCCCAGGAGTTTGAGGTTGCTGTGAGCTAGGCTGAGGCCACGGCACTCACTCTAGCCTGGGCAACAAAGCGAGACTCTGTCTCAAAAAAAAAAAAAAAATCTGGTTAATGACAAGCGCTTCGCTTCTTGCTTCCTGTGGGCCATGCATCCAGCACCAGGCACTTTGTGGGATTTCAGGCTGCCTACTGGACATTGCCAGAGCAGCTACTGCCAATCTGAGTAACTCCCACATTTCAGGAGCACATACGGCAAGAGAGGTGCCATCATGTGGTGCCTAAGAGTGTGGACTCTGGAGCCCACTGGGTTTGAATCCAGCTCTATGGATTATAAGCTCCAGTCATCTGGAGCAAGTTCTTCTACCTCTGTACCTCAGCAGTACCATTAGTCAAAGGTGAACAAAAGAGAGGTGAGGATTAAATGAAGTAATATGTAAGTTCTCAGAAAAATAGTTAAGCATTCAATAACTATAAACTACTAGTAATCCTTGTGGTGCTAGAAGAGAGGTGCTAACTCCATTGTGCAGATGGGAAAGCCGAGGTTACCCAACTAGTAGCAGCCTGACCACAGTCCGTTCTCCCATTCACGTTCTATGCTGTCCTCCACACCTGCAAGAGGAGCCATTCACAGACTCGGCCACTGTCCACCTTCGCCCCCTAAGCAGGGCAGTAAGGAACCTCAGAGCAACAAGTACCCCTGACTTATCCTGGGAAAGGGGCTGGGATCCTTGGTGTTCCCTCTGGGTGTGTCTGCATGGCTTCAAGGCGTGGTGCTTTGGTTACTGTTCCTCATGGGGAAATAGGCCTGTTTCCTATGTCTACATCTGGGATGAAGTTTCAGGAAGACTCAAGAAGTAGAACTACCCCCCACCCCACCTCACCCCTTCCCCACTTTGCCTCCTGTTGGCCATTCTTGCCTGGAAACTCCAGGGGGCTATGCTTCCTTGGGAGATGGAGTGGACCAAGGTGTGCACAGGCTGGAAGGCGCTAGAGCTCTTCTTCTGCCCAGGCCACCTGTTCCTACCCTGTTCTCCAGCCTGAGGTCAGATGGAGAAGGCATGGGGCAGTGATAGCACAGGGGCTCTGGAGACCCAGCGTGGTTACTAGTAGAATGACTCTGGCAGGTTATTTAATCTCTCTTGGCCTCAGTTTCTCCATCTGAAGATGGGACACATAATGACTTCACAGGTTTCTTTAAGCATTAGATTGTATAAATTAAACTCTTAGCCTAAGGAGCAGTGTAGATACTTCATAAATGGTAGTTCTCTTTCTTTCCTTTCTTGGGGCCCCACCCCTGCTGGCCAGTTGGAGGCCTGCAGCTCATGGTGCAGCTGGGCACTGGCTTTTCCTTGTGGAGCACAGGGTGGTGCAACCATGGCCCTGACTGAGCCTGCTCACTTGGCAGGGCAGCGGAGGAGGGCCTGATGTACAAATTCCACGCGGCGTGGAGCTCGGTGTTGCAGCTGTTACGTGTCTTCTTTGAGGTGTGTGGGAGGCAGGCCCACCCTGTGATGAAGAAGGTGAGTCAGGCCTGGTGCTTGGCCCTTAGACTGGGGTCTCCTGGGGCGGGCGGGTGTCTCTGTTACCTCTGCACTCCTCACCCTGCTCTGACGGTGCGGTAGCAGGTGCCAGGTACAAGGTCTCCCAGAAGGTGACCTGGCCAATGTGGGAGGGCCAGGAAGAGGGCTGGGAGGTCCCCCCTGCTACCGGCTGCTCACGAGTCTTTGCTGGAATTAATGCTTTTGAAACTTAGGGAACCTGGTGAGTCTCCCTTATCCCCACCCCTTTTAATTTTTAATTCTCTAAATTTCCTATAACAAATGAGTATAGTGTTGATGTTTTAAACAGCCCAGGGAGGTTACTCCAGTGCAGAGTAGATCATTTAGGGATCAGGGATCCTGAGCAGACCCTGCTCTAGGAGGGGGTAGGCACTTGAGGACAGGCCCCTCATCAGCAGGTGGAATAACTGCTGGCCTCTGGGGCCTTCCTCACTGACTGCCTCCTGTTGTGTGTTGGAAAAAAAGGGCCCCACTGGGAGGGCAGGGTGTCCCTTGAGAGGCCTGGCCTGGGCCCTAATAGATGAGGTCGGCACACTCAGCTTCCTACAAGAGGTCAGGCAGGTCCATTAGAAGGGAGGCTGGCGGGGGTTTAGGGGGCCATGGAGAACTGGAGTGTGCAGCTCTGTCTGCTCAATGCCTGCTAATTTGCTAATTGTCACATGTGGGTCTGCCTTTGTGAGACCTTCCCATTCAAGATAAATTGGAAATTTGCGTTTATATGAAATTTACTATTTTTTATGTGTTGTTAAATGAAACAATTTTGTGAAATCCTGGGCCTTAGGGAGGGAGAAACATGATAAGTTAGTTGAGTTGTCAATTTGTGCCCTCTGCTATAGCACTTGACCTGGCCCAGAATCCTGACCTCCTACTTTTGGAGACTGGCCTGGTCTCAGGTATGGGTCCCTGCTCTCGAGCTTGTCTTGATGTGTGACCTCTCACTTCTTTGCTCTAGTGCCTCCAGTCCCTGTGTGACCTGCGCCTATCCCCTCATTTCCCCCACACGGCAGCTCTGGACCAGGCAGTGGGGGCTGCGGTGACCAGCATGGGGCCCGAGGTGGTATTACAGGCCGTGCCTTTGGAAATCGATGGCTCTGAGTAAGTGTGACTCTGGTCGGCTTCCCTACGAACCCCAGGAGAGCCTGATGGCTTGTTCTCCTCCTGGGAGAACAAGGAGGAGAAGGCTGAAGTCTCTGTGGGCTGTGCAGTGTCAGCGGAAGGGGCTGGAGGAGGGCTCTGCTCCTCAGCTCAGCAGGGGCTGCGCTGCTGGGTACGTTGCCCTCCCGCTGTCACCTCTTCCTCACTGGGCCCTTCCCTGCCTCCTGCCAGAGAGACTCTGGATTTCCCGAGGAGCTGGCTGCTGCCTGTCATCCGGGATCACGTCCAGGAAACTCGCCTTGGCTTCTTCACCACCTACTTCTTGCCCCTGGCCAACACCTTGAAGAGCAAAGGTATGGGACCCTGGCCTGTGTGCAACCCTGGCCCCCCCCAGTCCTAAAGCCTCCACTGAAGGGGTCTGGAAGGGCTGAGTCCAACACACGCAGCCTTTAGGACATGTAGCAGCATCCCTCCACCAAGCAGGTGCGGTGGCTAGCCAGTGCCTGAGTACCCTCCTCACTATCCTCCCACCCTCTGCTCCAAGGCATAGCCAGGTGTCCCCTCCCTGTGACAGAGCTCTGCCCCTGGGGCGGACCTGGGCCCTCCCTTGTGGAGCCTCCACCCCTGGGGCCTTGTTCTTCCCCATTGGAGCCCAAAGAACAGCTGTGCCCCTTCCACCCCGTGAGAGTCTTTGAGATAGACTTTCATACACCTGTGGGTGTGCTGTGTGTACACATGCCTGTGCACGCGCGCACACCCGCACACGGTCATGCACCACATGGTGTTTCAGTCAGCGATGGTGGTCCTGTGAGATTATAATACCATGTTTTTACTGTCCCTTCTCTTTGTTTATAGAACAAAAATACTTACCGTTGTGTTAAACAGTTGGCTGCAGCATTCAGTATGGTCACATGCTGTATGGGCTTGTGGCCTAGGAGCAACAGGCTACCCCACATGGCCTAGGTGTGTAGGAGGCTAGGCCATATAGGTTTGTTTGCACTCTGATGTTCTCACATGACAAAATCACCTAACAACACATTTCTCAGAACACATTGCCGTCATTAAGTGACACATGACCATACAATTTATATTTTTATATATCTATTATATTTTTAAAATAATACAGAAATTCTTAGGTATTTGAAGGTGATCACTACCCACTGAGATGCTCTTTCTTCAGGCTGCGTGTCCTCAGCCCTCCCCTGTCCCTTGAGGCACGGGTTTATCCCTTCAGGAGCTCAGTCTTCCCTCTCTATTTACCCTCTAGTTCACACACGCCCTGTGTTAAGCAGACTCAGGCTTGCGTGAGGGACAGGCCCAGCCCTGGCTCACATTTCGTGGCCTGGTCGTGACTCCAGGAACTTCTGTTTTCATTGGATTTTGAGGGTCTAGGGCAGGGTTGGTAAACTATCTCACCTACTGCCTGTTTTTGTAAGTAAAGTTTTATTGGAATACAGCCACGTTCATTCTTTTACATATTGTCTGTCACACTACTTTTTTTTTTTTTTTTTTTTTGAGACAGAGTCTTGCTTTGTTGCCCAAGCTAGAGTGAGTGCCATGGCGTCAGCCTAGCTCACAGCAACCTCAAACTCCTGGGCTCAAGCAATCCTGCTGCCTCAGCCTCCCGAGTAGCTGGTACCACCATGCCCGGCTAATTTTTTCTATATATATATTAGTTGGCCAATTAATTTCTTTCTATTTTTATAGTAGAGATGGGGTCTTGCTCTTGCTCAGGCTGGTTTTGAACTCCTGACCTCGAGCAATCCACCCACCTTGGCCTCCCAGAGTGCTAGGATTACAGGCGTGAGCCACCGCGCTGACCCACATACTTTTTGATGACAGAGTTAAGTAGTTATGACAGAAATCATATGGCCTGTAAAGCTTAAAATACTGGCCCTTTATGCAAAAAGTTTGTTGTCCCCAGTCTAGAGCAGTGGTTCTCAATAGGAGGTGACTTTGCTGCCCTGGGGGTATTTGGCAATGTCCGGAGACATATCTGGTTGTGAAGGTTGGGGGAAGGGTGCTCCGGTATCTACTGAGTAGAGGGCCAGGGACACTGTTTAACACCCTACAATGCACAGAACAGACCCACACAACAAAGAATTATCTGGCCAAAAATGTCCATGGTGTCAAGATTGAGAAACCCTGCTCTAAGGCAGGATTTCCTGATTTCAAACATTATCTCATAGAATATACAGGAAGTGTTTAATGAAGAAAGAAAAAACCATTCAATCCCTCCACCCAGAAATAATTACTACAATTTTAATGTATTTTCCTTTCCATTTTTTTCTATGTGTAAAAAGGATATTATATTTTTGCTCAATTGGAATTATAGTTCATGTATTAGTAACTTGACTTAAAAGTTTTCCCCTGATATTTTTTTAAAAAACGTTTTCTTGGCTGGGCGCGGTGGCTCAAGCCTGTAATCCTAGCTCTCTGGGAGGCCGAGGTGGGCGGATCATTTGAGCTCAGGAGTTCGAGACCAGCCTGAGCAAGAGCGAGACCCCATCTCTACTATAAATAGAAAGAAATTAATTGGCCAACTAATATATATAGAAAAAATTAGCCGGGCATGGTGGCACATGCCTGTAGTCCCAGCTACTTGGGAGGCTGAGGCAGCAGGATTGCTTGAGCCCAGGAGTTTGAGGTTGCTGTGAGCTAGGCTGACGCCACGGCACTCACTCTAGCCTGGGCAATAAAGTGAGACTTTGTCTCAAAAAAAAACCAAAAACGTTTTCTTTCATATATAACAGAAACATAGGCCCATCAAAGAAAATATAGATGAACCCCTAAAACAGGGGTCACTAACATTACCTGGAAGCCCTGGCATGGTTCTCAAGGTTCTTTTGTGCACTCTCATTGTCCTGGCAGTACTCCCTGTAGGTATCTGTCCTGAGGAAATGATTAGATAAATACACACCAATTTATGTTCCCAATGGTGTGATTTATACTAGCAGAGTATCAGACACAACCCAAATGTCCCTCAGTAGGGTTCTGGTTAAATTAGTTATGGTAAAGCCCCAGTCCAAATACGGCATAATTGTTACAAAGGAAGAGGCCGTGAGGTAGAGATGGGCGAGTTGAGTAGATGGTGAGTTTTGAATCCCAACTCAGCCACTCCAAAGTCTGGTGAGTTGGGGCAAGTTCACTTAGTTTCCCAGGGTCTGCCTCTCATCTGCACAAGGGGCAGGACGATTGCATTGAGGGGAGTAAATGACATAATGGCATAAAGTGCACATCACGTCAACTACCACACAGTACTTCAGTCAATGTTACCACCTTTATTCATTGTTAAGTACACAAGGGTACAGAACAATGTGAATAGTACAGTCCTATTTATGATTTAAAAAGTGTGCATTGTTTAAAGAAGTATAAGAAAGTTGAGTGTGGTGGTGCACACCTGTAGTCTCAGCTACTCAGGAGGCTGAGGCAGGAGGATCACTTGAGCCCAGGAGTTCAAGGCTTCAGTGAGCTATGATGATGCCACTGTACTCCAGCCTGACAGAGAGAGACCTCATTTCTTAAGACAAACTAAAAAAATTATAATAAGAAAGTGAAGAAGTATAAGAAAGTCACAAGAAACAGAGGCCATTCCTGTGGGAGTGAGATTATGGAGAGACATCTGCTTTCTGTTTTGTATAGGTCTGTTTCAGCTTTTTAGAATCAAAAATTATTATTTAATTTATGGGGAGGGGGCTGGGTGTGGTGGCTGATGCTTGTAATCCTGGCACTCTGGGAGGCCGAGGCAGGAGCATTGCTTGAACTCAGGAGTTTAAGACCAGCCTGAGCAAGAGCGAGACCCCATCTCTAAAAGAAAAAAATTTATGGGGAGGGGAAATCACCCATATTCCCATCTTCATCATTGGGCTTTGGTTTCACTTTGGTAAAGTGAGGCCATTTGGCCAGGAGATTGCCCAGGATCACACTGTGTCCTTGTCTCATGCTTCAGCAATGGACCTGGCCCAGGCAGACAGGACAGTGGAGTCCAAGATCTATGACACGCTCCAGTGGCAGGTAAGGGTCAGGTGTGGGCTATAAGTAGGAGAGTATAGGGGCACTGGTTGCTGGGTGTCACTCTCCCTTATCTTCCCCACCCACCCCAGATCTGGACGCTCCTGCCTGGGTTCTGCACGAGGCCCACAGACGTGGCCACTTCCTTCAAAGGGCTGGCAAGGACGCTGGGCATGGCCATCAGCGAGCGCCCAGATCTGAGGGTCACGGTGTGCCAGGCCCTGCGTACCCTCATCACCAAGGGCTGTGAGGCAGGTGCGTGTGTGCTCTGGGCCCTGGGGGTGGGGGGCTGGGGAGAGGATGACCCAGGTCCCCTGGCCCCACCCCCTGCCTACTATGCTCCCTGCCAGGCAAAGCCACAGAAACTAGTCTCTGTGGCACATCTTTTGCTGCTTCAGCTGGGGACCCGAGGAGTTAGTAGAGACCGAAGACTGCCCCTTCTCTCTCCCCTTTACTTCCACTGTGCTGACAGCTTCTGCAGACTGGCTTAGTCAGCGTCAGAGGCTTCATTGTGTGGCTGGCACTTTGCTGGCCCCCAGGATAGGAGCCACAGAGGCGCACAGACCACTGTGGGACCTTCTCCCTGCCCTGGCCCCAGCCCTTCCTGTCACAGATACGCCCCAAACTCCTGGGTTCCAGGTCCTGCCACAGTGTCCCCTAAGAGAAGGCCTCCAGGCTACAGTGCCCCAGCAGCCATTGAGGCAGGGTCACCTCCTGTTCTTTTATTTGTTTTGTTTGCTTGTTTTACTCACCACTACATTATTGAGGATATTGTCCCTTTAATGTAAACTTTGGTCCTCCTGCTAGAGGCTGACCGTGCCGAAGTGAGCCGCTTTGCCAAGAACTTCCTGCCCATCCTCTTCAACCTGTACGGGCAACCTGTTGCAGCTGGGGACACTCCAACCCCGCGCCGGGCTGTGCTGGAAACCATCAAGACGTACCTCACCATAACCGAGTGTCAGGTAGCTGCTGGAGGGAGGGAGGAGAGGACTGCTCTAAGGTGGGCTGTGTCGGGAGGGCCCTACCTACCAGGGCTCACTCGGGTCTCTGCCACCTGGAGAGTGGGACCACATACCAGTAGTCGTGGCTAGGGCTAGGCTGGAGGCTTCTAAATGGTGGGGAGGCTGTTCTGGGAGCTGCTGCTGTTGCTGCTCTGTATTTCTGTCCTCAACAACACCCTCTCGCCCTCCTCCTCATCCCCCTGGTGCTGCCAGTTGGTGAATGGTTTCTTGGAGAAAGCCAGCGAGAAGGTGCTCGACCCCGCCAGCTCTGACTTCACTAGGTAACGTGCTCACAGCTTTCCCACGGGCTGGAGGGGGCCTCACCGGAAGCCCTGGGATTCACCCTGGAATTATTTGGGGAAGTCTTGAGGTAGTGAATGTCTCAGCTCTATTGGAGAGGCCTAACTAGTTCCCCCTTCCTGGAGAGGCCTTTTAGCGTGCTAGGGAGGAATGAGGACCCAGGAGACTGCCCCAGGTGAAGTCCCAGCTCCATCACTTACGGGCTGTGTGACCTTGTACAGGTTACTTACTCACTCTGCCTCTGAGTCCTCATCTGCAAAACAGGGACGGTAGTAGTACTTGCACCAGGGCGCTGTGAGGAGCTGGCATAGGTGAAACACCTGAAACAGTGCCTGGTACACCATGGCTGCTTGCTGAGGTGCTTGCTATGGTTACTGTCACGTGCTGCTTTGAGGCCCCTCGTCCTCACCTTGTTTCCCACCTCCCCATACCCAGTAGACACAGGAACACGGATAGTCTGGGCCCTTCTCCTGGGTTCTGGGTTCCCCCGCCCCGAGCCCATGTTTGGTCTCCTGCCCTTGAGCAGATTGTCTGTCCTGGACCTGGTTGTGGCCTTGGCTCCTCATGCTGACGAAGCTGCCATCAGCAAGCTCTACTCCACCATGCGGCCCTACCTAGAGGTGAGCCTGCGAGGCCGGGAGCCCCACCCAGCCGTGCTACTGCCCACGATGAGGTCCCTGTCTGCTTTCTCCTGCAGTCGCTCCTCTTATACCCTGTCTAGCCATCTGTCACGTGGGTGCCAAAGTGACTAAAATGCACAACAGTGCTCAGGCCTGAGCTGCCGAGTTGTCTGTTGTAGGACCAAGGCCGTGCTGCTGCTCCTGGCTCCCTCGCTAGGCCCGTCCCACCCTGGTCTGACCTTTGTCCATCCCAATCCACCCCCATCACCCTCACCCTCACTCCAGTGTCATTAGGGTGCTCTAAGGGTCCCAGATACTACAGCCTCGGTCTGCGCCTTTGCACGTGTTGGGTTCTCCACTGGAAATGCTTGCCATTGTGGCTAGCAACTGTGCAGAGCGCAGCTCAGCAGGGGCCCTGGCCGCTGGCACGGTTTCACAGCAGTTACTTACAGTGCGAGAGGTGCTCTGGGTAGAATGTGCAGGTGGACACTGTAGTCAAGGCAGGGCCACCCCACCTCAGGAAAGGTGCCCCAGGTGTAGTGACTGAGAGCTACTTTGGAATAGCAAGGAATCAGGCATAGAAGGAGAGAGAAGATCTCCGCCAGGCAGCTCAGCAGGTGCGCACGCTTGACGCGCGCCAGGTGCTGAGCACAGACCGCTAGCGTGTGGTGCTTAATGGGTTGGAGGGCTGGGCTGGCTTCATGCCCTGCAGCACTACCCCCCGCCCCTGTTCCTGGACAAGAGCTAGCTACTCGCTGTCCAGATTCCACGGGCCCTCGGTGAGGCCTGCTGAGCCCCAGGTGGGCGGGCCAGCTTCGGCTCTGAAAGTCCTCCAGTGCGGGCCGCAGCTCCCAGTGGGCACTCTGATGCTCTGAAGGGCATTGGATGGGAACGAAGCCCCAGCCCCTTCCTTACCTGTCCCTGTCTGCCATGCTACCTCCCAGAGCAAGGCCCACGGGGTGCAGAAGAAGGCCTACCGAGTGCTGGAGGAGGTGTGTGCCAGCCCCCAGGGCCCTGGGGCCCAATTCGTGCAGAGCCACCTGGAAGACCTGAAGAAGACCCTGCTGGACTCACTGCGAAGCACATCCTCGCCTGCCAAGAGGGTGAGGGTCCTGGGGCCACATGCTCTGCCAGGGGAGGCCGGGCAGCTCCAGGAGAGGAGCCACCATAGAGGCCTTAGGGGCATGGGGATAGCACTGAGGGGTCCTGACTGTTAGCCCCCTTCCTGCAGCCGCGCTTGAAGTGCCTCATACATATTGTGAAGAAGCTCTCAGCTGAGCATGAGGAGTTCATCGCTGCCCTCGTCCCGGAGGTGAGGGGGTATGTGTGTTTTGGGGGGGTCCCTGAAGTGTGGCTCCCAAGTGCATGTCAGGATCCAGGGAAGGCATTCCCAGCGCTACCATGGGGGTGGGGATGGGCTTGATTCACTGCCTGGGCACATGAGTGCCTTTCCCTGCCCCTTCTGCCTCAGGCAGCCAATGCCAGGCAGGCTGGCTCTGGGAGCGTGTGCTAATGGGGCTGTCTTGGCCAGGTGATCCTATGCACCAAGGAGGTGTCAGTGGGTGCACGAAATAACGCTTTTGCCCTGCTCGTGGAGATGGGCCGCGCTTTCCTGCGGTTTGACTCGAACCAGCAAGGTGAGGCCTAGGTGATGTAAGCTGGGGGTGGACGCTCTCTCAGCCTGGGGGGAATCATCTCTCAAAGCATCCTCAAAGTAAAAAGGGGGAGGGAGCTCCCTGCTCTGGCCCTGGGGCGCCCCTCCTCCAGCTGGCCCTGTCCTGGTTGACCCGCCCTGGTCTCTGCCCCCAGAGGCCCTGCAGCGCTACCTCGTCCTGATCTACCCTGGCCTCGTGGGCCCAGTGACCATGGTCAGCTGCAGCATCCTGGCCCTGACCCACCTCCTTTTTGAGTTTAAAGGTAAATGCTTATTTCCTTGACGGTCTGGGAAGCCCTCAGGGCTGGAAAATGCCCAAAAGGTCAGGACAGGGTGGCTGTGGGCATGGGGGAAAGGTGCCAGGAGGGAAGACGAAGAGCCGGCACCCCACCCAGTCTGCCTCTGTCTCCCTTCCTGCAGGGCTGTGGTCAGGCTCCCTCCTCACACCCTCCCCCCAGCCTACGGTGCAGCTATGCCATCCAGCTGCCCTACGTCTGGCCACAGTGGTTGAGAGGACATTAGGGCCCATGCCTAGATCTTAGTCCTCGTCCTGCTTCTTGGCAACCTCATGAGACCTTGAGCAACTTTATTGACCTCTTGGAATCTCAGTTTCTTATCGCTAAAATGGGGGAGAGAAATAGCCCTACCTCAGGGGTGGCTAAAGGACCGAAGGACATTGTGTGGAACCACACTGGGCACACATAAAGGCTCCCAGTGGTAGCTTCTACTGACATGTGATCTGGCAGGGGCAGTTGGCAGCTGCTGCTTCCCCATGGAGGGGTCTTGGTTCTGGGTGTCTGGGACAGTGGCCCCCTTGCTGCCATAGGTCTGATGGGGACCAGCACGGTGGAGCAGCTGTTGGAGAATGTGTGCCTGCTCCTGGCCTCCCGTACCCGCGACGTGGTCAAGTCTGCACTGGGCTTCATCAAGGTGGCAGTGGTTGTCATGGACGTGGCACATCTGGCCAAGCATGTGCAGCTGGTGGTGAGCACCCCATTCCCATAATGGGCAGCAGGCTGGCCTCTGAGTTGCCAGCGTGGGCCCAGTGGCTGGGCCTCAAGGCCAGCAAGTTTCACTTTTTTTTAAGCCAGAAGGCTATTAAGGAGTCTGGGAAGGGACTGGTAAGGGAATGCCAACTTGGTGGGGGCCAGGAGCAGGCACGGTGCCCAGGCTGCCTCTTATCACCCCCAGAGCCCTCCACTGAAGCAAGGGCTCTGCAGGGCAAAGGCCAGTGGGCAGGGCCACCCCTCATCGTACAGGTGGGGAAACTGAGGGGCAGAGATTTCCAAGGTCATGGTGCTAATCAGCGGCAGCCCTAGGACAGACCCAAGGCTTGGGACTCAGGCTCTGGGCTCTACCTCTGCAGCGGCCCTCATCTTGCCCTCCCCTCAGCTGCATTTTGACCTTCCTAGTTTGAGAAGTTTCCTCTGAACAGCTCCAGCTGGGCTGCAGAAGGGTCTGAAGAGCCCTTTGGCATTGAGTCCTTGGCCACCTCCTGTCCAAGGGAAGCCTAACCCAGGCTTGCCGCAGGCTGGGACAGTCCTCTGAGCCCTCTGCATTGCTGGGTTGAGTCACATCAGGCCTTTGGGTCCCCCTTGCATATCTTCTTTGGGTCTAGCCTTGGGTTCAAGATGGGAGGGGCTGATGATGAGCATCAGCAGGTCCTGCCCCCACCTACCAGAGCCTGCAGCCTAGCTGGAATCCAGAGCCAGGGAGGATGGCAAGAGTAGTGACTTCTGTGGAGTTATGAGAATGTACAGAAGTCGGCCCCCTTGGGAGGCACTGTAGATAATAAGATCTGCCAGCCACACATGGAAGCCAGCCCAGGCTGGATGGAATTTGAGGAGAGTTGAGCCAGCAAGTGATGCAGTGAGACAGGAGGGCTTGTGGGACCGAGAGAAACTGGTGGTGTTGGCAGCGAAGAAGGAGCCATGGCATTAGGTAGACCTGGGCTGAGCTCGTGCCTCTGTGGCAACTTGGCAACCACATAACCATTTGCCTCAGTTTCTTCATCTGTGAATTTTGGATTATAGCATGTATCTCACTGGGTTGTTCTAAGGATCCAGTGAGAGCGTGTATGTAGAGTGCCACGCACTGTTCAGAAGACTAACGCTGTCATCTTGGTAGGGTGCATTGTGTCCTAAAGGAGGCTTTATGGGAAAGATGGGGACTGCCCAGATTGTGAAAGCGTGATTGAACCAAGGGCAGCTCTAATCCTCCCCCTTACCTGGGTGATCCTGCGCCCTGGCTCTGGGCAGCAGTGGGAGAGGCAGGGTGGAAGGCTTGCCCTCCACCTAAAACCCCAGTGCTCTGCCGGCAGATGGAAGCCATTGGGAAGCTTTCAGACGACATGCGACGGCACTTCCGCATGAAGCTCCGGAACCTGTTCACCAAGTTCATCCGCAAGTTCGGGTCTGTGTGCTGTACATGGGTGGGGGTGGAGCTGGTGAGGAGCTGAGTGTTTCCAGTCGCTGCTCTGACCTCCGGGCAGTGCCCTCTGGCCAGGGCCTCTCACCGGCCCTTCTTTGCCACCCTCAGGTTTGACTTGGTGAAGGGACTACTGCCCCAGGAGTACCACAAAGTCCTGGTAAACATTCGGAAAGCTGAGTCCCGGGCCAAGAGACACCGTGCTTTGAGCCAGGCTGACGTGGAGGAGGAGGAAGAGGAGGAGGAGGAGCCTGTCCAGGGCAAAGGCGACAGGTGAGACCATGGGAGGGTCCTAGGGCCCTGGTCTCCCCAACCCAGAGCCTGCCCAGGCAGTGCCCCATTGACCCCTGCCTCACAGGAGTGCTCTGACGTGGGGCTTCTCTGTCCTCAGCATCGAAGAGATTTTGGCTGACTCAGAGGACGAGGAGGACAATGAGGAGGAGGAAAGAACCCGGGGCAAGGAGCAGCGGAAGCTGGCTCGGAGGAGGAGCCGGGCGTGGCTGAAGGAGGGTGGTGGCGATGAGCCCCTCAACTTCCTGGATCCCAAGGTGGCCCAGCGAGTCCTAGGTATGGAGCTGGCCTTGGTGCCGGGTTCTTGGGTGGTGGGTAGGGGGTGGCTTTTGTGGCAGGTCTGTGGGCAGGATCTGAGAAGCACCCATGTGGGAGCCCAGAGCCAGGCTTGTTGGTCACAGTGAGGGTGTGAGTTGGGTTGGGCCTGGCCGTCCCCATTCTCATACCAAACTCTGCTACCCTAGCCACACAGCCTGGGCCCAGCCGGGGCAAGAAGAAGGACCATGGCTTCAAAGTGAGCGCCGATGGCCGGCTGATCATAAAGGAGGAGGAAGATGGCGACAAGATCGAGGAGGAGGAAGGCGCTAAAGGTACGTCCCTGCCCATCCTGGGAAAGCAGCAGCTCCTGGCCTGGGCCAGGGCTGCACTTCTTTCATTCATTTATTCACTCCTGTGTTCACTTATTCATTCATTCACTGACTATTGTTGAGGAAGCATAGGTAGAAACAGACATGAGAAGCTTCTCCCTAAGGCAACGTTTTGAAACCTTTTGAGTTCCTTATACTGTTTTGATCACATAAGAAATCTTTTTGGAGTCCACTTACTCAACGATTCTTGGGCATGGCTCTGGAAAAATATAAAAAATTTTTAAAAAAGGAGAAAAGAGGCCGGGCGCGGTGGCTCACGCCTGTAATCCCAGCACTCTGAGAGGCCAAGGCGGGCGGGATTGCTCGAGGTCAGGAGTTCGAAACCAGCCTGAGCAAGAGCGAGACCCCGTCTCTACTATAAATAGAAACAAATTAATTGGCCAACTAATATATATATATATATATAAAAAATTAGCCGGGCATGGTGGCACATGCCTGTAGTCCCAGCTACTCGGGAGGTTGAGGCAGCAGGATTCCTTGAGCCCAGGAGATTGAGGTTGCTGTGAGCTAGGCTAATGCCACGGCACTCACTCTAGCCTGGGCAACAAAGCAAGACTCTGTCTCAAAAAAAAAAAAAAAAAAAGGAGAAAAGAAATCTATATGTTGCAACTGAGCCATTTATACAGTACATATGTAAATCAAGGAAGCTTTCAGAAACGGTACTTCCCTTTACCACGTGTGATGCACGTTCTTAGTCTTTTATTTTCTTGTTTCTTCTCCTTCCTTCCTCTCTTTTTTTTTCTCCCACCTCCCCCCCTTTTTTTTTTTTTTAACACAAATTTGGCTGAGGCTCTGAAGTTCCTTTAGAGGCAGAAAAAACCAGATTGAAACCCTCCCAACTTCCCAGTTCCAGGATCTCGTCCCAGAGTCCCTCACGCATGACATCTTAAGAGTCCTGTTTAGTCTTTCTTGTTCCCCCTGCACATACCCATCCACTAGATGAGAAACACCCAGGTCTTCTAACACACAGTTGTGTCCCTCATGTGGGTTTCCAATGTGAGGAACTGGGGGGCTGGAGCTCCTGCTAACAGACCCGCTGCTCCTCTTGTGCTGACTCCCCAGCCACGTGCCTGGAAGTACTCACTCGTCTTCCCTGTGCCTCCATGTCCTTACTCAAAACGGGCGTAATATGGACAGCTACTGTGCAGTGGTGGTGTGCAGGTGAAACGGCGTGACACGTGCACAGCACGTGCACATGCTCAGTGTAAATGTGACCATCACTGTTTCCTCCCATCTCACCCCCTTACACTCCCCCGTCTCCCTGGTGTCCAGGTGTTCCTGGGGCTGAGAATGCCCCTCCCTTCTCCTCCTGCCTTTCCCAACCATCCTTGCTCTTTGGGTCCCAGCTCCAGTCCTTTGTAGCCTATCCTCGGCACCTCAGCCCGGCGTCTCCTTCCCTCAGAACTGTCAAGCCTGGGGCCTGCCCAGGCCTGCACACTTGGTTGTGTGCTATCTTTGTTCTGTTTGGGTTGTTGGTTGACTTTGCCTGAGTTTCTCTTCCCTCCAACTGGTCTGTTCCATGCTGCTTTATCTCCCCACATGGTGCCAGCACACATGGGGGGACAGTTTTCAAGCAGCAAGCAGGAGAATGCAGCATTCCTGGCACAGTGGGGGCACGAGCGGGGCTGGGGAGAGTGCCTGGTGCCCCGGGAAACCTGGGGCTTTCTTCTAGTCCCAAAAAAGCCATATTCACCTTGCAAGTTGGGTCACCACTTCCCTGTGAGGCCATCATCCCTGGGACCTAGGATGAGAAGGAGAAAGGGGCAGTGTTCCAGGGTCTCCTCTCATCTCACAGAAAGAACACAAGGGTCTGGGGAAGGCAGTTTCTGGGGCTAGAGTTGGTGCCCCCTCAGGCTGGTGAGCCAGGAGGAGGCAGGACAGGAGGGCTTTTGAAGGGCTCCCAGGGTGCTCACAGGCCTCTCTCCTTTGCTCCAGGTGAGGATGAAGAGATGGCTGACCTGATGGAAGACGTGGGTGTCAGCAGTGTGAGTAGTCCAAGGACGGAGCCTGGGGCCTCAACCCTAAGCCTGGGACCTGCAACTTCTCTTCCGCCCCCGCACACAGACATCGCTTCTGCCCTGCTTCCCGAGTGCTCCTGGCTTCTGGGACACGCATGGCAGGCAGCCCAGAGGGTCGTGGGTGTGTGTGCGTGAGCCGGTGAGGTGGCTGACCCCTGTGGGGCCCCGAGTGGGGGCTTAGGTGCCCCTGAAGTACCCGTTGGCTTTCAGGGTTGGGCTGATTGTCTAGTTGAAGGAAAAAGGAGGCAAAGCCCTTGTTTCTCCCCAAGGTCGAATGCTGTGTGGGCTATAAGGGCAGCTGCTGGCCTGTGTGTTCCTGCACACAGTGGGGCATCACACGGTGGAGCAGACACTATGTGCCAGACACTATTCTGAGGGCCACATCACCTCCTAATCCTCACGGGAGATAGGGAGTCTCATCCCTGTGTCTGAGGAGGGTGCAGAAGATAGGCAAGCCTGCTCAAGGTCACAGCGTTTATTAGATGCAAAGCAGGGATTTGAACCCTGGTTTTCCAGTCTCCTGAGCCCAGAAATTTAACCCCTTTGCCACAATTACCTGTCTTTTTTTTTTTTTTTTTTTTTTGAGAAAGAGTCTTACTCTGTTTCCTGGGCTAGAGTGCCGTGGCGTCAGCCTAGCACACAGCAACCTCAGACTCCTGGGCTCAAGCAATCCTCCTGCCTCAGTCTCTCGAGTAGCTGTGACTACAGGCATGCGCCACCACCAATTTTGTTGTTGTTGTTTTTGTTTTTTTTTTTTTTTTTTGGCTAAAGTCACTTAGATTCAGATGACTCCACCACCAATTTTTTTTCTAGATATTTTTAGTTGGCCAATTAATTTCTTTCTATTTTTAGTAGAGACGGGGTCTCACTCTTTTTTTTTTTTTTAATTTTTTTAATATTTCTTCTTTTTCGTTTTATTTATTTCTTTTTTTTTCCCTTTTACTGTCAATATTCCTACAAGAGGTGTCTCGCTCTTGCTCAGGCTGGTTTCTAACTCCTGACCTTGAGCAGTCCTTCCGCCTCGGGCTCCCAGAGTGCTAGGATTACAGGCGTGAGCCACCGCGCCTGGCAGCGCTGCCTGCTGGGATGGAACACAGACTCTCGCCTGTGCCCACCTGAATCAGCAAGGGTGTGCTGGGGCCCAGCCCATCAACTGAAACCTTCTGTTTGCAAGCCCAGTGAGCTGCATTTCTGAGCATCCTGTGGCAAATGTCCTCCCAGCCCAGGCAGCCTTTCTGGACACACACCTAGGCGAGAGGTGCCTAGGTTGGGGTTCAGTAGATGAGTGAGGAAGAGGCTCTGGGGTTCTGTCTTGGCTTCAGACTAACCTTTCGAAGCCTCAGTTCCTGATTTGTAAAATGAGGCTATAAGTAGACCATCTTGTGGCGTTACTGGGACAGTCTGATAAGACTGGGCATGTAACACACGTTAGCACAGAGCCTGATACGTGACATGCTTTACTCCCCCAAATTCCTGTTTTCCTAAGCGTTGTATTTATGAATGTTTGCCCCTGTCCTTGCCAGGTACCCATCTGCCCACCATGGCCCAAGGAGCTGCTTTGTCATTAGGGCATTATGACAGTGGTGAATTTCACTGGGTGAAAACCAAACATAAGAGAAAGAGAGAGTCTGGGGTCAGAGGGTACCTGAGGATCTCGGAGGTCCCGCTCCCCCATGCAGGAAGGCTGTCAGGGATGCCCTTGAATAGTAGCATTGCCTCTGCTTGAAAACCCTGGTGACCTCCACTGCCCCAGCAGCCCACTCCAGTGTGGGACAGCACCACCTACTGGGCACCCTTCCTCTCCTTGGTCAGAAGTCTGCCCCTCTGAGGGTACAGCCCATCTCCAGTTCCAGGTGACAGCAGTAGTCTGCTGGACGAGTGTGTCTCCAGAAGCAGGCTGCCTGGGCTCAAATCCTGGCTGATATGTAAATGCTTGGTACTTAGTGACGCTAAATCGGTCATGGCAATTCTTTGTGATTATTCACTTTGCCTGGAAATCTTTTTCTGCTCAGAGCCTCGCTGTTTCCTTCAGCACAGCTTCACACGTGGCTCTGCAGTCCCTCGTCAGCCTACTCTTCTTCCAGGCCGGGAAAAGCTGACCGTGGCCCTCTAAGTACGGCCCCACCACCCAGAGCAGAGCAGAACTGGCCGGGCTCCCTGTCTCAAGGCACGGAGAAGGCCCCAGCATGGCCATACTCGGGGCTGGCCTGTGGCAAGTCCACATCTGCCACTGAGATCCCAGAGGCTTTTTTGCACAGCAGTTGCTGAGTCCTACTTCTGCAGCCCAGTTGTGGGAGCATAAAATGATGGGCTCCCTCATTGGGAGTGGCAAGTGGCAGCCTCCACTGAAGGTCAGTGGGCTGGGCTGGCCTTGGCCAGGCACCAACTCAACCCAGAAGACGCTCAGCCATCACCCTCCACTGCGCAGCCAGCGTCACACTTTGTCCCAGTTTCTGTTTGTCTATGAGGAGCCCGCTCTGCTGGGCTTCAGCCAGTGGACCTGGAGCCCCCGTTCCCCAGACAGCCTATGTGTGCTCCAACCTGTCCCCACTGCCCAGGCTCATCCTTTTACCTGGCACTTTCTTCCCCCTGGTGGGACCCCGACCCTGCCTCTAGATTCTCTGGGAACCCCAGGAATCTGCAATTCTAAGAGGCTTCCTGAGGTCTCTGTGCACGGGCACAGACCACAGTGTGGGGTCATCTCTATTTTTGTCTCCTCCCTGCACCACATGCCTCCACCTGGCCTGAATGTCGGTTACCCGGCTCAAATGCCTGCTGGGCCGGAGCTGCTGTCAGGCCCGCCTTTCTCCCCTTGGACCACCTAACACGGTGCCTGGCGTGCTATAGGTGCAGTCACTTCCTGCTGAGTGTAACTGGCCGAGTAGACATGTCTCATTGCCATTGCCTGTGCTCATAACTGCTGGGACAGTAGCATTGTTGAGGGACAATGGTGACTACTTGAGAGCCCCTGGAGCATAGGAACCAGATCCTGTCCTCTCTGTCCCCAGGGCCTAGCACTTAGTGGGGGATCAGTGAGCAGGTGACTAATATGGAGAGTGAGGTGGAGTTTGTGTGAGTTCGTATGAGGTGAAGAACTGGTAGAGCCATTCTCTGAAGAGGCTACAGTCCTCATTTTCACTGTTAGGAAGGCTGGGGTTAAGCTGACGTCAGGGGGCCCGACGGGCACCGCACCCTCGGTGGAGCTCTGTGGAGGGACAGCAGGAGCAGCCAGAGCGAGCCTGGCAGTCAGGTCATGGGCAAGAGCCTTGCTCCTGCGCTGCCCAGCAGTGCCATCTTGCATGTTAATTGCCCTTCTTTGGGCCTTAGTTTCCCTGTCTGTAAGAGGCAGACCGAGTGCTGGGCAGAGGGCCTTGCGTGCTCAGTGCAGATCACGTGGCTGTTACTGTTTTTTTGTGTGTGTATGTGGCTGTTACTGTTAACCATAATGAGGACGGTCACTTTCCCTCGGTCACTGACTCCTTGCTTGTTACCTCTTTACAGAAAAAGCACCAGAGGCTTAAGCGTCAGAAAGAGGCTGATGAGGAGGAGCTGGAGATGCCTCCTCGGTACCAAGGTGAGGCTTCCGCTTTTCAGGGACACACCAACTCCCGTCACCTGCACCAGACGGGAGTTTGCAGGGAGGGCGGCAGAGCCGGGAGGCCGGACAGCCCGGTTACGTTCAGTCAGTGCCAACAAAGATTGGCTGACAAGTCTCCTCAGACTGGACTGGAGGCCAAGGGCCTGGCGTGAGGAGGAGCCTGGGGTTAGGAGATCTGTGCATGGGGCCCCTGAGCCCCAGCTCCTCCCCACCCTCAGGCCTTCATGAGGCTCGCAGCCCACCCCTTCTCCCGAGAGCTGTTTGCCTCTTGTCCACCCTAAGAGCTCCAGCCCTGAGTCAGGCTGGGTTTGGAGCAGCCACCTGGCCTGTATTGAGGATGGGAGTTGGTTAGTGTTGGGCCTGGCCAGAGAGTCCCCTCTACATTTATCTGTGGACCTGTTGGCTATTGCCCTCGCTAGAGCAGCTACTGGAAGTATGAAGGTGGCTTCACCTCTGCTTCCTTCCTCCCAGGGCAGCCCCTGCAGGACCCCTGGCCCAGGCCCTTGCAGCAGAGCCCTTGCTTTGCATCTGGAGGACTGGGGGCTCCTGTGGAAGTCTCTGATTCCAGTATCGGGTGTGTCCTCAGAACCCCAGAGCATCCTAACCCAATTAGAGAACCTCATGGCTCTCCCTCCTGTGGCCCCTATAAGCCAGGGCCCAGCTCACCTGCTCTGCTCTGGGCTGGTGTGGCATAAAAGCAGTAGTGCCAGTTGATGAGGCAGGAGGCCTGGGGTTGGGACTGCTTACCCAGCTGCTTCTTAGCTGTGTGACCTTGGCCTGGTTACACTGCCTCACTCAGCTTGTAGTTCTCATCTGTAAACAAAATAAGCAGGGGTAGGATTCATATTGGTGTCTGAGAGAGTCCTCTTGGGTTGGTGTTATAGGATTCTGTCCATGAGTGTGTTGGGTTGGAGATGACAACTGACCTTGGGCAAGGACCCTGGTCTCTCTAGGCCAGTTTTCACATCTGTACAGGGGGATAAATAGCTGCTCTTCCGTCTCACAGTGAAGGTGAGGAGGAGGTTAAGAGGCTTGGCCGGGCGTGGTGGCTCACGCCTGTAATCCTAGCACTCTGGGAGGCCGAGGCAGGAGGATCGCTCAAGGTCAGGAGTTGGAAACCAGCCTGAGCAAGAGCGAGACCCTGTCTCTACTATAAATAGAAAGAAATTAATTGACCAACTAAAAATATATTGAAAAAATTAGCCGTGCATGGTGGCGCATGCCTGTAGTCCCAGGTACTCGGGAGGCTGAGGCAGTAGGATTGCTTGAGCCCAGGAGTTTGAGGTTGCTGTGAGCTAGGCTGATGCTACGGCACTCACTCTAGCCTGGGCAACAAAGCGAGACTGTGCCTAAAAAAAAAAAAAAAAAAATATGTCTCAAAAAAATAAATAAATAAAGCCCCTATTCCTTCTTCTAGAACAAATGGAGCAAGCGTAACTTTGGAGAACATGGGTTACTTTATGTTAGTGGAGAATGTGTGTCCCCAAGGGTCCCTGGTAGGCCTCTGAGGATTCTGGGTCAGTCTGAGGAGCCCATGGTCTATCATACCACTGACAGTCCCTCCTCAAGGAAGCTCATTGTGCTGCTTGGTAGGGGAAAGAGCCAAGTTCCTGATCTTTTTTCATCTGCTTCTGTGAGAGGCCCTTGCAGCAGAGGTGCCTGTGGCCCGTGGTGCCTGTGGCCCGTGGTGCCTGTGGCCTTCCTCCAGGAGGAGGCTGCTCCAGCTCTGCCTGACTCATGGTCTCTGTTCTCCCTTCAGCCGGAGGCACTGGCATCCATCGCCCCGTGGCCAAGAAAGCTACACCTGGTGCCGAATACAAGGCCAAGGTAAGAGCTGCATGTGGGGGAATAGGGTCTCTTGGCCCTGGACAGGTGCCAGGGCGGGGCAAGGAGGAGCAGGGCAGCTGTGCCCATCACTGTCCTGGAGCCAGACTGAGGCCAGGGAATAAGAAGGGGCACACCAAGGTCTTCTTGGTGTCTGCAGTAGGCAGACACCAAGAATGGCTCTGTTGAATGGCTTTGCAGGGCTACAGGTGCTCGCTCTTTGGCACCTCCTAAGGCAGAGAGTGAAGGGAAGGGAAGATTAGGGCCTGTCTCGTCAGGGGCAAGGGTAGAAGGGGGTCCCTCACACCCCTAGCTGACTCTGTTTCTCCGGATGAGCAGAAAGCAAAGGGTGACGTGAAGAAGAAAGGTCGACTTGATCCATATGCCTACATCCCGCTCACTAGAACCAAGCTCAATCGCAGGTATGCCGGCGTGCTGGGGCAGGCTGGTGCGGGCTGGGCAGGCAGGGCAAGCTGGGGGCGGGACAAGGAGCTCAGTACTCCAAAGAAGGGAAGGCCTCATTCTCATGAAACTCAATCCCTTGAGTCTTGCCCAGTGTTTTACATACATTGATTGATTGAAACAAGGTCTCACTCTGTTGCCCAGGCTGGAGTGCAGTGGTATCATCATAGCTACAACCTCAAACTTCTGGGCTCAAGGGCTCAAGCGATCTTCTTGCCTCAGCCTCCTGAGTAGCTGGGACTATAGGCATGTGCCACCACACCCAACTAATTTTCTATTTTTTGTAGAGATGGGGTCTCACTATGTTGCCCAGGCTGGTCTTGAACTCCTGACCAAAGTGATCCTTCCACTTCTGTCTCTCAAAGTGCTGGGATTGTAGGTGTGAGCCACCTCGCCTGGCTTTATTTTTACCTTCTAACATGTACCTACATGTAGTCAGTACCTACCTATGTTATTGACTTGAACTGCTGTTTTAAACATAACATTATGTCATGTAGAAATTTTCTAGTATATACATAGTGATCATTTTTAATAGCTTTATGTAATTTGCTTTTCTAATCCCGTTATTGGTGGAAAATTAGAGTTGTTTCCAACTCTGGCCATTAAATAAAGCTCTTGGCCAGGCGCGGTGGCTCATGCCTGTAATCCTAGCATTTTGGGAGGCTGAGGCGGGAGAGGATCGCTTAAGCTCAGGAGTTCTGGGCTGCAGTGACTTATTGTGCCAGGGCTCTTAGGAGGGAGTACAAGGGCCATGCTCGGGAAATGGTGTTCTAAACTTCAATCACAAAAAAGCTTCTGCTGAACAAAGGTTACCTTTACGTGGAAGGATGGGTAAGCACAGTGTGCTGGACCTTCTCAGGACACACGTTAGAGGAAGAGGGAAGAGAGGCCCATTTGCCGGGGGCTGTGCCAGAATGGAGCGGCCCAGTCAGGGCATGAGCCGTGTAGAAGCTGGCGCCGCACCTGGTCTGCCCAGTTCATGTGCTGCCCACCACTGGTCCCCTCTTCCCCATCCCTCTGGTGCTGAGGGGAACCGTCATTTGACAGTAAGAGGAAGGGGGCCACCTGTTCTCGGCCAGGTGTAACCTTTCTGTGACCTTTCCTTGTCCTTGCAGGAAGAAGGTGAAGCTGCAGGGACAGTTCAAAGGCCTGGTGAAAGCTGCCCGGCGAGGTTCCCAGGTGGGACACAAACTCCGCAGAAAGGATCGTCGGCCCTGAGGACCTAGGGCCCCCAAGCTGCTTTGCGGTCCAGTCTCTTTTCAGCCCCTAAGCTGCCTTGACACCAGCTCCAGGTGCTTGGGACTCTGACAGAGCCTGGACTCAGAACGACTTGTTGGAACTAAGGCTCGGCTCCCAGAGAGATGCCTCAGATTTTGGAAGCTCCAAATGGGAACCACCCTCTGTGGGCATCCCTGGTGCCTGGAAATGGGAATGTGGCCTCCCTGCCTCCGAGTAGGCCCAATGAGACAGCTTTGCTTTCTGCCCAAAGTGTCCATGAGCAACAGAGCGGATGATCTTCCATTTCCTCCAGCTGCTGGTAGCCGCGTGGCACTCTCAACCTGGCTGTGGTCTGGGTGTATGAGATTTACTGTGACCAGGTGTAGAATAAATGTGTATCACCATGCATTATTTCTAGAAACGCTATGTTTCATAACTTGCCCCCTCCAGGGGTAAGAACAATGTCCAGTTGTTGGCATGAGTGGCTTGACCCCTTCCTCGTCAACTGTCAACATCCTGTCCAGGGCATAGCACCATGCTTTGCCCATAGGTCAGGCCTTAGAACTGCCCAGGCACCCACCTGTGTTAGGAGAGCTCCCTGACTTCGCTCTACAATCCCGGTGAGAAAGTGCCGATTGGGGGTTCGTGGGGGCAGTGAAAACCCTGAGGCTGGTCTCTGAGCTGTGGTTGAGCACCAGGGATGCAGAACAGAAAGAGGAGGTGGCCTGCTGAGAGCTGGTTGGCGCTGCAGCCTAGGCTGCCCTGGGCACAAGTGTCTCCCAGCATCTGTGTGCATTGATTCAATGAAGTGTGTGCTGAGCCTTTCCCTGTGCCCAGCATGGTCTGATTCATCCATCTTCCCCACATTCTCTTTTTCCCAGACAGGGGGACTCAGTTGTGGCAAAATGTGATTCCCACTGGTCCAGTTTGTTGGTCTCAAACAGAGAAAGGAATGGTGCAGATCTCCTGTGCTCTTGAAGTCACTTGTCCTATCAGCCCATGGTCCCTCTTTTTTTCTTTTTTTGAGGCAGGGTCTTATTCTATCGCTTGGGGTAGAGTGTAGTGGCATCATCATAGCTCACTGCAACCACAAACTCTTGGGCTCAAGCGATCCTCCTGCCTTAGCCTCCCAAGTAGCTGGGACTACAGGCATGTGCCACCACGCCCAGCTAATTTTTCTATTTTTTTTTAGTAGAGATGTGGTCTCGCTCTTGCTCAGGCTTCCAGAGTTCCCCTTGTGTGTGCTTTCCCAGCAGGCAGGTGGAAGCAAAGAACCCCAGGGCTGTCCACCATACCCCAACATGAGGAATATACCTTTGCTTCTGGCACTTGATTGATGTGTTTTTCCCATCTCAGAATCTCCCCATGTGAGATAAAAACACACATTCCTCAGCAGTTTCCATTCCAGTTTACTTTCTTTTTTTCCTCTCCCTCCCTCCTTTCCAGCTGAATGCCCTTGACTCTGATAATGTTTCCAGGAGGCCCTGTACACCTCCTGGCAGCCTGTTCCAAAATACTATTCTACTCATTCTCGGAGGGGACCCAAGTCTTAACTAGATTCAGTGCCCCCCAAATTAAGCTATTTCCTCCTGATCGATGATTTCAGGCTAGGGAGCTGAGAGGAACCACACTTGGCCCAGAGGTGGCACTGTTTACATGCCTTGTTCACAGAAATCTGGAATTGGATAGCAAACAAGAAAGGTGGTCAAAAGAAGTAGCTATTAGGGATTTGCAAGGAAGATCTAACCACGACCCCCATTTCTACTCTTCTGGACACAAGATGGGCCAAATTAAGCCAATTCCAGTCCTTTTCCATTTCCTTTCTCAGGAAATATAACAACATGCACTAGGGAGCTTTATGTAAAGAGATCATTATGAGCCAATTGCCCAGTATTGGTATCTTAAAAGTTCAAAGCCAACCTGCTTATTATGGCAGGTTTTCCAAGGAGCTTTGTTTTCTTTTAAGAATGGGAGGGGCAGGTGACCTAGAAAGGTTGGTGTTGGTGATGTGCTGAATGCCATATTCTTTTGGAAATAGACTTCAAATGCAAATTATCTTGATGTAGAGGCAAGAATGAATCTTCTGCCCCAGAAACTTCAGGTGCTTAAAACATCTGTTATGAAAGCCAGTGCTGCTTTGATTTCAGCAATGGGACTGAAGGGGAATCTCAGGAGTGTTTGTCAACACAAGATTCATTCAGTTTCAGGGCAAACAGAAAAGTTGAGAGCGTCCACCAAGATCCAGATGTACTATTGTAATTTCATTTTGCTTTTGGCAAGGTCAGAACTTGAGACTGTTCCAGACTTCTCTGGGGTCCATCCTCATTCTGTGAAATGGAAGACAGGTCGTACCCCACCTGACCGTACCAAAACCGCATCCCTTCTGTTGGCCAAGGGAATGGCCAACATTGGGGATTTGCAAAGGCAGTTTAACCATGTCCCCACCATGACCCTTGTGGACACAAATGAGTCAGATTAAACCAATCCTAGCCCTTCACTATTTCTCTTCTTGTGACTGGCAGAAGGCTTGGTGGTGACTGTCCTGGCAGTTTGTTCCCAGCAGAGGCCATCTTATTAGGTGTATGCTCTTCCTTGCAGCCGGATCAGTCCCAGTCCTAAGAAGGGTATTTTTTCCGTACTGTTTGCAACATGTGAGAAGATTGCTTATGACGTTCAAGTAGCCTCTGCTTTCAGTCCTCAGAGTCCTTTCCCCATTCTTTTTCTTGGTTGCTTCTTCAAAGGGTAATTTAAGAAATTAAAACTATATTTCGGCTGGGCATGGTGGCTCACGCCTGTAATCCTAGCACTCTGGGAGGCCAAGGCGGGAGGATCACTCAAGGTCAGGATTTCAAAACCAGCCTGAGCAAGGAGCAAGACCCTGTCTCTACTAAAAATAGAAAGAAATTAATTGGCCAACTAAAAATATAAAGAAAAAAATTAGCCAGCCATGGTGGCACATGCCTGTAGTCCCAGCTACTTGGGAGGCTGAGGCAGGAGGATTGCTTGAGCTCAGGAGTTTGAGGTTGTTGTGAGCTGGCCTGATGCCATGGCACTCTAGCCCAGGCAACAGAGTGAGACTGTCTCAAAAAAATATATATATATACATATATATGTGTGTGTGTGTGTGTGTGTATATATATATATATATATTTCACTATAAAAGTAATAAAGATTCACAGAACATTCGGTAAAAACAGAAAAGTAAAAGCAGAGGCTAAAAGCCTTCCACCAAATTCTCACTTAACCCTAGTGTTCGTTGATGTTTTCTTTTTTTCTATATATGGAACTACTTTTTTAAATACAAAAATGTAGTTTTATTTTTTAATTTTTTTTTTTTTGAGACAGAGTCTCACTTTATTGCCCAGGCTAGAGTGAGTGCCGTGGCGTCAGCCTAGCTCACAGCAACCTCAAACTCCTGGGCTCAAGCAATCCTGCTGCCTCAGCCTCCCAAGTAGCTGGGACTACAGGCATGTGCCACCATGCCCGGCGAATTTTTTCTATATATATTAGTTGGCCAATTAATTTCTTTCTATTTATAGTAGAGATGGGGTCTTGCTCTTGCTCAGGCTGGTCTCGAACTCCTGAGCTCAAATGATCCGCCCACCTCGGCCTCCCAGAGAGCTAGGATTACAGGCTTGAGCCACCGCGCCCGGCCAAAAATGTAGTTTTAAATACAAGTTTATATTCCAGACTTGCACTTTACTATAATAAGGTTTTTACCCTACTGATGTAAACACTTTGTAAACATTGTTTTCAATGGCCCAGCTTAAAACATCTGCCCACTGGACATTGTTCAGTTTATTTATAAGGATCTTTGAGTCCATGATGTGCTGTTCTTTGCTATACGCAGGAATTTAATGCCATTGCTAGATGCTAGATCGTGTGCAAAGCAATATTTAGAAAATGGCATGACTACTCTTTGTTCTATTTTTAATGTACATTATATGAATAGACAGATGACTGTACTTCAGAAAATAACCCTGATTTGGGACAATATAAGCTGGTTTGCCATTTCCTGAAATTATGCTTAATGTAGCTACTGTCATCAGAAACACCAAGCTGTTAGAGGCCGGGGAGTCATGCGAGGCCAGGGCTGCAGTGGCAGAAGGTTTCCTCCTTCCATTCCAAGTCCCACTGATTGGTCATGGAAATGCCCAGAATGGGAATTTGAAGCTGTGGTTCCTCATCAGTAAATGAATGAGAATGTGGATGGGTTGGGCACAGTGGCTCATGCCTGTAATCCCAGCACTTTGGGAAGCCAAGGCAGTGAGGATTGTTTGAGGCCAGGAAATTTGAGATCAGCTCGGGCAATATAGTGATACCCCATCTCCAAATAAATAAATAAATAAAATTTTTTCAGAAATGTGAGTGGAGGCTGTGGTGGCTTGGTGCCGCACACTCATTCCAGGGCTGGGATCTGGAGGTGAGCTGTGCAAGTCTACAAGCAGGATTGATCATGTTCAGAGAGGGAAATAGATATACAAGAGGCCCAGTCAAAATTATAATTTATTAAAAAAAATTATAATTTATTAATGTATGTTGAAAAATATGACTTCCCAAGGTATGCATGGTGACTGCTAAGTACATACTCTATCTTGGATGGGAAGTCAAAATCTGTGGTTTTAATGAGCATAAAACAGAGCAAAAGGAATCATGTGAGTGTCATATTAGTGACGTCATTGCAGTGGGATAGTTTTATCTCTCTGGGGATATGCCTGCCAACTGGGGCCCATTCTCCTAGCAGCCTTTATTCTGGTTAGTGCTGCAGAACACAACAGACACTTCCTCTCTGGTATCTTCTAGATTCTTTGCAGCCACTTTCCTCCTGTTAAGAAGCTTTTCTGAGATTTAATTAGGCCCCTACTTCCTTCCCATGCAGGCGTGCTTGCGTTGAATTTCCAAGTCCAGTTCTTCCGGCTTTTACCAGAGAGACACCCTGCTCCCACTGGAGCCCTGTACAGATAACTAATCCTGTCCGTCATGTGTGGACTTGAAGGGTTTAACTTCCAGAGGGCAGCCTGATTTCCAAATTCTAGGGATGTCACCCTGTAGACCCATAGGTACCAATCACAGAACTGATAGTTTTAAGTCAGAACTTCGGAGAGGATCTGAGCCACCAATGACAAGCAGATGGATTTGTGAATGATGCCAGGAATCGCCTGTGCAGACCTCATGGCTTCTCTGCAGGTTCTGCAAGCTCTTGGAAAGGCTTGTCTTTAACCAGAACTATTGCTTACACAACAGATCTTGGACTTGAGGCCACTGAACCTGAATTACATACACAGTAGATAACCTGAGACCAACCCTCAGTTGTAAATATGCTCATAAAAATGACAAGGTGCAGTATTACCCCAAGCAGATTTTATACTGCCATGTATATTGATTGGATCGTTCTGTGATAATACTTATCTAAAAACGCCTTCCTTAATCATTCCAGGAGCTAGTTCAACTCCTTGCAAGTCAACGGGGTGCTCTTCCAAAGCAAACACTTGTAATGATCAGCTAGCAAAGCTGACATCTAGCATTCTGAAGAAAATTCTCCCCTGCCCACATGAGGACTATCACATGGGTCACATGAGTCCCCTTCCTCAGGACTTCACACAGGGGCCTGGCACCTGTTACATGCACAGTTGGTCACACCTGGTCCACACCTGCCAGATCAAATCTCCTGGGCAGTACCGTGGCAATTACAACTACAGCTCGTACAGAGCACTCCAGTTTACCAAATACATTTACACCCACCCTCTCTTTTGATCCCTGTGACAGTCACATTATGATTATGGTTGTCATTATCATGATTTCCACTTTGCAGCTGAGAACCCCAAGGCAGGAAGGATGTGTGGTTTGGCCAGAGTTGATGCAGGTGGCATAAGGTAGCACTCAGGCCTCTGGGTTTCTAGCCCATGCTGCTATAACCTGCTCAACTTAGCCCTGGGGAGAAGACAGTGTTGCAAAGAGGCTTGGCTGTGAATTTCCAAATGCCAAATGTGAAGTGTCTGTTTTCCTTCCCGATCATTACTCAAAACCCTACATCTCTGGAATAAAAACCAATTACAGGACAGATCTCTTTGCACTAGGTGAGAGGAGGGTGGAGCTGTGCCAGGGTGACTTTTTTTTTTTTGAGGTAGGGGTCTCGCTCTGTCGCCCAGGCTAGAGTGCAGTGGTGTGATCATAGCTCACTGCAACCTTGAACTCCTGGCCTCAAGCAATCCTCTTGCCTCTAGATCTTGAGTAGCTGGACTACACGCACGTGCCACTGCACCCAGCTAATTTTTAAATTTTTTGTGGAGATTTGGTCTCACTCTGTTGCCCAACCTGGTCTTGAACTCCTGGGCTCAAGTGATCCTTCTGCCTTTGCCTCCCAAAGTGCTGAGATTACAGGAGTGAGCCACCTCACCTGGCCTCAGGGTGATACTCTTGACGTGAGGGGCAGGGCTGGGCAGGGCAGGGCAGGGCAGGGCTGGGCACTCCTTGCTCATAAACTTCAAGGAGGGGGATGGAGTTGGCCTGCAAGTCTCTTTCTTTCCACCATTTTCTTCTTCCACATCTTTCTCTCTCTCTCCTTCTCTCTCTCACACACACGCCCACACGCAAGCACTTTCATTGTGCGTTTATTCTGGCAAAAGGAATTCCTTTCAAAAAAGCATTTGTGAGGCATGGGAGATACAGTAGAGCAATGCAGACAGCATCCATGCCTTCACAAAGTTTATGAGGAAGAGACATCAAATAAATTTTAAAAATAGAACATGTGATTGGAATAGTGCTATGAGGGGACCTGATTTGGAGGGGGGACCTGTTGGAGTGAATGCCATTTAGCTAAGTCCTGAAGGATGAGTAGGCTTTGGGGAGCAACAACCGAGGGTCCACAATTTGCAGGTACCCAAGCCTAAGGGCAGCAGTCTAGTTGGAAGGTGGGCTTGGGCCAGACCTGTCTTGAAGCTCTGTTTGCACTCCAGGCTCCCTGTTTTTGCTTAGATTGTGTGTGTGTGTGTGTGTGTGCGCGCAGCTGAGGGTGGGAGCAATGCTGCTAAAGTTACTCCACTCTTGGCCCATGTTGCTGCAGGTGAAGAAAGGGAGAGAGAATGTTCCAAACTAAGGAATAGCATGTGCAGAGGTCTTGGAGTGGAATAGAGTTTGGCCTTGTCAAAGAACTCACAGGTCAAGGTCGCCCAACCAGGGGGGCATGGGGAGAATGGAGCCAGCTGGGGAGGCTGGTGGTGGCGGTTCTCAAACCAGGGGTGGTGTGCACCCCAGACTGACCTGATCCAATTTTTTTTTTTCTTTTTTTTAAAGATCACTGGTTGTTGTATGGAGGATGGATTAGAACAGGGCAGGAGGAAATGAGAAGACTTGCTAGGAAGCTGCTGTTATAAACCCGACAAGAGGTGCATTAGGCTGGAGTAGCAGCAGTGCTGGAGGTGGAGATGACAAGAAGTGGCTGTAAGTGGTATGAAAACTGCAGGTTGAAGTTCAGTGCTGTTAGTGGAGGGATCTTCATCTTCTGTAGAGGGAAGATCAGCCTCTTATTAACTGGACCGCCAAGACTGGACGCCATGCATTCAATCAACACATTTTTATTGTTGTGTCCTATGTGCCAGGCATATCCTAGGCATTAAACAAAATGAGTCTTCATGGGGGGAATCAAAAAAATAAAGACATAATTTTAGCACATTAGATGGTGGTAAGTGCTAAGGACACATCTAAGGCAGAAAAGGTGCTGGATGAAAGAAAGGGAAGGTTTCAACTTTAAATTGGGTGACCAAGGAAGGTGGCTAAAGACATGAAAGAGGTGAGCCACTGAGCCTTAGATAACTCCTTGGATGGAGGAAGCAGCAAGTGCAGAGGCCCTGAGGTGGGCATGTGCTTGGGGTATTCAAGGAAAGGCGGCAGGCACTGAGAGAGTGAGGTGTGGTAGGAGATGAGATCAGGATGTGAACAGGGGGCAGATGGTATAGTAGTAGCCACATTAATTTTTAAAAATATTTGACCTAATATATGCAAAATATTACCATGTAAACATGTAATAATGTAAACTATTATGAATATAATGTCTTACGTTTTGTTATTCATGCTAAGTCTGTGAAATCCAGTGTGTATTTTACACTTAACATCACATCTCAGTCTGGACTAGCTACATTTCATGTGCTCAATAGCCCTGCGTGCTGGAGACGATTTATTGGTTCAATTTATTGAACCAATAAATTCTCTTAAAACAATTTTTAGCAGCTTTATTGATCTATAATAAGTATACCATAAAATTCACATATTGTAAATGTACAATTTATGATTTTTTAGCAGTCAAGGATTGTACAACCATCGCCAACCTCCAGTTTTAGAACACTGTCATCACCCCAAAAAGTTACCTCACGTCTCGTCTGTTCATTGTTTCTCTCTGCTCCCGCCCCCAGCCACAGACAAACACGGGTTTGCTTTCTATCTCCGTAAATTTGCCTTTTCTGGATATTTCATGTTAACAGAATCATATAATGTGTGGTCTTTCATGTCTGGATTCTTTCACTTAGTGTTTTTGAGGTTCATCCATGTTGTAGCATGTATGAGTAGTACATTTTTTAAAATTTTAATTTGATTTTTTTGTCTCCTTCATAATCAGCTGCAAAGTAGTTCGTTTTTCTAATCGCCCTGAAGTATTCCACTGTATGGATACACACACATCGTGTTTATCCATTCACCAGGTGATGGGCATTTGGACTGTTTCCAATTTTGAGCTATGACTAATGCTGTTCTGAACATTCTTGTGCAAATCTTTGTGTACGTATGTTTCCATTTCTCTAGAGCCCTAGGAGTAGAACTACTGGGTCATGTGGTAAGTTTATGTTTACTTAACCTTTTAAGAAACTGCTAAGCTTGGGAGGCTGAGGCAGTAGGATCGCTTGAGCCCAGGAGTTTGAGGTTGCTGTGAGCTAGGCTAACGCCACGGCACTCACTCTAGCCTGGGCAACAAAGTGAGACTCTGTCTCAAAAAAAAAAAAAGAAAAGAAACTGCTAAGCTGTTTTTCAAAGTAGCTTGCTATTTTACACTCTCACCAGCAAGATATGAAGATTCCCATTTGTCCAAATCCTTGCCAATAGGTGGTATTGTCTTTTTTAACAGCTTTCTAGTGGGTGTGCATTGGAATCTCATTGTGATTGAATTTGCATTTCCCTAATGACAGTGAATTTGAGCATCTTTTTGTGTACTTACTAGTACATAGGTAAGAATGAACTTAGTGTCCTCAAGTCTGCATTTCCAAATGGGCAGGTAGGTAGGTGGGGTTTATATTTTCCCAGATGGGGTCATGCAGTTCCTCTGTGGAGAAACCAGATCAGCGCTGTCTCCAGGGAGGTCCTTGGAGTCCAGCTGCAGGGATCTGAAATGGGAAAGGGAAGGCCTAGAGTGCGCTTGCACAGTGGCGTCTACAGATGTGCGGAGTCACCTGCACCTTCCTTCCCCTGAGAAACCAAATCACTCAAGGAGGGACACTCACAATGGCCTATCTGAAGCAACCTGGTCTCTCTAGGAGAAATGTGATTCTGTGAAATCAAGGGCCCGTGAGACCTGGGAAACAGAACGTAGACACTGCCTGGAACGAAGGCCAACAGCCGTTGAACTGGGCTGCAACTTGTCAGAAGGAAGGCATTGGGCTGTATCTGATTAGAGCCTGCTATTTTACCAACAGTCCTGATCTGATATGGGGCCTCTATTCTTATTTCTTTGGAGTTTGCCTCCTCTGGGTCAGTCCCTTGGAGCCTAGTACCTCTGGGGGTACTGCTCTTCTTCAAATGCAAGTCAGGTCTCTTTGCCCCCTGCTCTCACGACCTGGCCCTGTGTTTGCCGGTGCAACTCACCCCTCACCCCACTTGCCACATACCTGCTTCTTTTCCCTCCCCCAGATAGTATGTGCCAGCCATAGTGAATTTTTTTTTTTTTTTGGAGACAGTCTCACTCTGTTGCCCTGGCTACAGTGCAGTGGTGCAATCTAGCTCACTGCAGCCTCCAATTCCTGGGCTCAAGGGATCCTCCTGCCTCAGCCTCCCGAGTAGCTGGGACTACAGGTGTGCACCACCACACCCAGCTAATTTTTCTATTTTTTGTAGAGATGGGGTCTCTCTCCTGCTCAGGCTGGTCTTGAACTCGTGACTTCAAGCAATCCTCCCACCTCCCAGCCTCCCAGAGTGCTAGGATTACAGACATGAGTCACCATGCCCAGCCCATACTGAACTTTTTAAGGTGCTCGGGTGTGCTGTTTTCTTCCCACCTCTCTTTTCCCTGCTTTTACCCATTTGTATTAGGGTTGTGCTAGATGCTATAACAGATCTTAAAATTTTAGTGCCTAACACAGTAAGTTGTTTTCAAATTCTCCTAACAATCTAAATAGCTGTTCCTGGTTGTTTCGTGGTGGAGGTGGTGGCAGCAGTGGTGTGGGGTCGCTCTCCTCCACACATGGCTCCCAAGGTTGCCCTGGGGATTGACACGCTGTTGGCACAATAGGAAAGTGCGCTGGCTGGTCATTTCAGGGAGGTTTTATGGGTCAGCATGCATTGTGTCCGGTCACATGGCACTGGCTAGAACTCAGTCACTTAGCCACATTTAACTGTAAGGGAGTCTGGGAAACATGTCCTAGCTGTGCTCCCAGGGAGGAGAGAAAGGGTTTTTGAGGACGCTCTTTGCCACACCGAAGTTGAGGTGTCAGCCCAGGTCACTTTCTCCAGAGGTATTTCCTAACTCACTAGGACTGGGTTGAGTTGGTTCTTCTTGGTTGAATAACTACATTTGGTACCTGGTCCTTTTATACCCTATGTTTAAGGTGGGGCTACAATAATTATTTCTGTGTTAGATTGTCTACTAGTTTTATTACTTCTGTAACAAATTCCCAAAAACTTAGTGGCTTAAAAGAATAAGAATTATTATCTTACAATCCTGGTGGTCAGAAACCTGAAGTAGGTTTCACCAGGTTAAAATCAAGGTGTCAGCAGAGGGGCAGGGAGCAGTGGCTCACGACTGTCACCCTAGCACTTTGGGAGCCTGAGGCCAGAGGATGGCTTGAGCCCGGGAGTTTGAGGCTGCAGTGAGCTGTGATGACGACACTGCACTCTAGCTTGGGTGACAGAGTGAGACCGTGTCTAAAAAGAAAAAAGAAAAATAGGTGTCAGCAGAGACATGTTCCTTTCCGGGGGCTCTAGGGCAGGGTCTGTTTCCCTGCCTTTTCCAGCTTCTAGAGGCTTCCTGCATTTCTTGGCTCATGGCCCTCTTCTGTCTCCAAAAGCAGCTATTGTGTCACCGCAACCTCTGCTTCCATCATCCTAGCTGCTCCTGTGACGCTGGCCCTTCTGCCTCCCTCGAGTTGGGACCTTTCACCTACATCCTTCGAGATAATCTCCCCATCTCAAGATCCTTAACTTAATCACACCTGCAAAGTCCCTTTTGCCGAATTAGGCTCCGTATTCACATGTTGCAGGCTGCACAGGGGTGGGGAACTTGCGGCCTCACGGCCACACGTGGCCCTCTGGATCCCGAGTGCAGCCCCTCGGCCGAATCCAAACTTCACAGAAAAATCCCTTTATGAAAAGGATTTGTTCTGTAAAGTTTGGATTCAGTCAAAAGGCTGGACTCAAGGATCTCTGCAGAAGGCTGCATGTGGTTCCAGGGCCACAGGTTCCCCACCCTGGGCACTGGGGACATCTTTGGAGGGCTCCTTTTTGCCCATCACAGACTGTTAAGCTCCATTGTTCGTTGCTGTGACTTCAGAAGCTGGGAGTGTTGGGGACAGTGTAGCTGCTCTTTAATGTGGATGGAAGGTGGAGTGGGTGGGGTTAGCACCGTCCAAGCTGAGTCCCAGGCCAGGCCTGCCCACCAGGATGTCTCTCTCCCACAGGCCTGGACGGGCCTGGTCTGGCATGCAGTTGGTAGCCCACTTGTTCCTCGCTCTACTTCCCCATACAATGGGATTTATAGAGGGTTCATAGGGCATATATGTTGGTTTTGGTCCTTCATGGTCCAAGTTTTTAAAAATCAATTTTACTGAGGTATATTTACATATAATTAATTCATCCATTTTAAGTATTCATTGTGTTTTGACAGAGGTATACACCAATGCAACCGCCACCATAACCAACATATGGCGTGTGTGTTCAGTTTGCTTTGTTTGGTTGTTTCAGCGTGCAGCCCTGAGTGGTAAGACCTGTATGGAGGGTGTAGTCATCACACAATCAGCACCCTGAACAGTCACACCTCCCTTGTTCCCCATGTGTTCTCCTTTGTCTCACCACATCCTTGCCCTTAACCCTTGGCAACCACTGGTCTGTTACCGGAACCTATAGTTTTGTTCAAGGCAAATTTTTTTTTTTTTTTTTTGAGACAGAGTCTCACTCTGTTGCCCAGGCTAGTGTGCCGTGGTGTCAGCCTAGCTCACAGCAACCTCAAACTCCTGGGCTCAAGCGATCCTCCTGCCTCAGCCTCCCTAGCTGGGACTACAGGCACGCTCCACCATGCCCGGCTAATTTTTTCTATATATTTTTAGTTGGCCGATTAATTTCTTTCAATTTTTAGTAGAGATGGGGGTGGGGGTCTCGCTCTTGCTCAGGCTGGTCTTGAACGTCTGACCTCAAGCTATCCGCCCTTGGCCTCCCTGAGTGCTAGGATTACAGGCGTGAGCCACCGCGCCTGGCCTCAAGGCAAATTTTAATCATGATTACTTAGTAATTTTCTTAAAAACAATCCTTTTCCCTTTATGCTTTGTATTGTATTCCACATCCCACATCCTTAGCACAGAGGAAAGGGCAGATGGAGGGGAGAGAGCTTTGACAGGGGAAGGCTTACTGAAGAGCTTCACCAGGGCCACCGTGGGCCCTGGCCGCCTTGGGACCAGCATTCACTTCTGTGCTGAGGGAAGAAACCACTCACTTCACCTCAGCCAGAAAAAATGTGTAACTGGAGAGGGAATCAGGTGATCTGGCGCTTACAGTGTGTTATTTTCAATGTGACCTCAACATTGAAAAAGATTAGACCTGCATTGGAAATATGGTGGAGATGTGATTATCTTGTATCAGCAAATAGATTGCAGTTCCAATGACAAAGAAAGAAAGAAGTGGATCACATACCAGATACAGCATATAAATTTTTTTTATTTTTATTTTTTGAGACAGAGTCTCACTTTTGTTGCCCCAGCAAGAGTGCTGTGGCATCAGCCTAGCTCACAGCAACCTCAAACTCCTGGGCTCAAGCAATCCTGCTGCCTCAGCCTCCTGAGTAGCTGGGACTACAGGCATGCACCACCATGCCTGGCTAATTATATATATATATATATTTTTTTTTTAGTTGGCCAATTAGTTTCTTTCTCTTTTTAGTAGAGACAGGGTCTCACTCTTGCTCAGGCTGGTCTTGAACTCCTGAGCTCAAACAATCTGCCCACCTCAGCCTCCCAGAGTGCTAGGATTGGCCGGCGCAGTGGCTCACGCCTGTAATCCTAGCACTCTGGGAGGCCGAGGCAGGTGGATAGCTCTGAGGTCAGGAGTTAGAAACCAGCCTGAGCAAGAGCAAGACCCTGTCTCTACTATAAATAGAAAGAAATTAATTGGCCAACTAATATATAGAAAAAATTAGGTGGGCATGATGGCACATGCCTGTAGTCTCAGCTACTTGGGAGGCTGAGGCAGGAGGATCGCTTGAGCCCACAGTTTGAGGTTGCTGTGAGCTAGGCTGACGCCACGGCACTCACTCTAGCCTGGACAACAAAGGGAGACTCTGTCTCAAAAAAATAAAAAATAAAAAATAAAAAAATAAAACCCAGAGTGCTAGGATTACAGGTGTGAGCCACCATGCCTGGCCAGAATTTTTTTTTGTTGAGGTGAAATTCACATAACATAAAAGTAGCCATTTTAAAGTTTGGCCTTTTCAGTGGCATTTAGTACACCCATAATGTTTCGTGACCACCACCTTTATCAAGTTCCAAAAATTTTTCATCACCCCAAAAGAAAACCCCTTACCCATTAGCAGTTACCCCCTGCCCCAATCCCATGCTCCAGCTCTAATCAGTTACCAATCTGCTTCCTCTATGAATTTACATTATTTTGTATAATCGGAATCATACAATATGTGATCTTTTGTATCTAGCTTTGTTCATTTAGCATAATGTTTTTGAGCATAATATCATAGGATGTATCGTATGTCATAGGACGTACCTTTTTATGGCTGAATGGTATTTTGTCATATGGGTATACTACAATTTGTTTATCCATTCATCTGTTGATGAACCACAGCATAGAATCTGCCCTTTTAAAAATGTGAACATCCCAAAGAGTGTTTCTACTCCCTAGAGTCTGAGACCAACACCACCCTCAGGGGCCACATGATGAGTCTTCCCATACTTACTATTCTCAAGTAATATAACAATTTTATAAAGAAGGGATCATCTCCCATGTTACAGATTAGGAATCAAAGGCACAGAAGGATAAAGTGGCCCCATCCCAGGTGAGATTCCAAGCCTAGTGCTTATCCCAGTTTACCATAGCTAGTGTCTCTGTGTGCAGGTAAGTGAAACACGGTCCACATGGAAATCAAACTCCTCGGGGAGGATTTCAGTGCAGTATGAATGAATGCAGAAAACCCTTGAATTCCGTGTTCTTCCACGGGCGATTCTGAACGCTCTCCGTGAGTGTCTCTTTTCAGGCAGGCAGCCAGGGTGCCGGGCACACAGCTCTCATCACTTCCCTTTTTGATACCCTCTCATTACTTTTAATTGCATCTGAGCCTCTCTAGCATCTTCTATTTTGCTTCTTAATCCAGGGCACTTCTCTGCCTCCCACTGGTCCAGCACAACACTTCCCTCTCTCAGAGCTCTCGGGAGGAGTGCCCCCAGAAAATGGAGCTGGTCCTCTGTAATGAATTCATCCCTATAATGAACAGTATAATATCCAAGTCCCACCATATTTACATAGCAATCTCCATACAAAAGCAACATTACAAAGGGAACATTTTTTTTTTTTTAAAGAATGTCATCTCAAAGCTCCATTTCCTATAGTACTAAGAACACTATTGGAATTACCCTGACAGGAAGACAAAAACAACTTCCAAGGATGCTGGGTTAGAGACAATAGCTAAACCAGATCCATTAATGTTTAAAGTCAATGGAGCATAAAACTGCTTTTTTCTACTTACAGCCAGGCATCATCTTACAGAGAGAAGAAAAAAAATCACCATTTTAACTCTACTGAAATCCATAAACCCTCTCCTAATTTTCATTCCCCTTGAAATTCTCCAGTAAGTACCATCGGAATGAAAATGAGAATCAGTCTCTCCGGGGGCAATGGCTTCCCATCCTCATCAGTAAAGTGTGTGAAGAGCCCTCCATGGAGACGGAGGAGGGATGCTGCCTGTTGGGAAAGGATCCATCACCCAAAGCGGCAGAACTAGTTGTAGTGACACACCTTGGGACTTGGGAGCCTCCCAGATGAGGGTAGACGTGAGGCAGAATTCTCGACCCTGGCATGTCCAAGGAAGTAATGCCTTCCGGTTACGTTTCACTGAGTGGTCAGCATGGGGGAACATTTTTCATTTATATATTAGATGTTTCCTGGGAGGGGAATCGCTGGACTTGAGCCTGTCTCGGTTAGTAAACCGCTGGACCTAATCCCACATTACATTTGTGTAATGCCTGACAAAGCCCGTTCCCATTATCTCATTTGATCCTGAAAACAATCCTCAAAGGGAGACAGGGCAGGGATTATTTTTTTCCATTTACAAGTGAAAACACTTGTAAACTGATTTGCCAGGAGTCCCACACCCAGGATGTGGCCGGAATGAGACTTGAATCTAGGTCTTTGTACAACCTGTTCAGGGTTCTTTTGATTCCACACAATGCACTGATCAAAATATTCCCAGCCCCACCCACTCCTCACAACTACCAATTTAACCAGCAACTGGGAGCTCACCAGACAGAGCTTGTGTTTATAACTACCCACACACCTCTGTCCTAGTGAAGAAATACAGCCTTGGCTGGCAAGCTCTCTGGGAAAAAAATTAATTTCATATCATCATCTCCTTGCACCAAAGACCAAAATTAATCCCAGATGGATTTGGGGGAAAAAAATCAAGGCATTAGAAAAATCTCAAGAAAACAAGAAAATAGAATTGAATATTTAATAACTTTCTGGAGGCAAGGAGACTCTAAATTTAGCATCGTGTTAGAAGTCTCCAAGGGATTTTATTAATTTGACTACATGAAAATTTGTTTTACTGGGGAAAAAATGACTGTACTTAGCCAACAAAAAACCTGATGAAGTATCTGGAGCAAAATATACAGAAAAGGGTTAACCCTTTGGTATGTAAAGGAGTCATGCAAATACATAAAAACTCCATAGGAAAAACTCATTAGAGGACAGACACTGCACAAAAAAGGAAGTAAAACTGGTTGGTAAACATTTAAGGACCGGCTCTACCTGACTAAAATCAAAGATATGCACCTAGTTCTCTGGGAGGCCGAGGCAGGCGGATTGTTTGAGCTCAGGAGTTTGAAACCAACCTGAGCAAGAGCGAGACCCCATCTCTACTATAAATAGAAAGAAATTAATTGGCCAACTAATATATATAGAAAAAATTAGCCGGGCATGGTGGCGCATTTCTGTAGTCCCAGCTATTCAGGAGGCTGAAGCAGGAGGATTGCTTGAGCCCAGGAGATTGAGGTTGGTGTGAGCTAGGCTGACACCACAGGACTCACTCTAGCCTGGGCAAGAAAGTGAGACCCTGTCTCAAAAAAAAAGATATACAAACTGAAAGGAGATAACAACTTCACCTATGAAATAAGAAAAAAAAATTTAATTTTAATACTCAGATACTCATGAAAATGAAACAAATAATTTATGTTGACATATTAATTATAAGAGAGTATATTCACCTAACTCTTGGAAAGTGATTTTTGCATACATTTATCAGAAACCTTAAAATATCCATACCCTTTGACCTAAAATTGCACTCCCAGGAATATGCTGGAAGGAATCATCAATATGTTAAAGTTTTATGCACCAAACTGTTAGTCACCCACTTATTTACAACGGTGAAATTAAGCAAACATTAAAGGAATTAATAATTTACTGAACAGGCACTTGATGTCATCATTAAACATGTGATCATTAAGATGTCTTCAAACTGCATGCAATAACTAGAAACGGTTACGATGTGAGGCAAACGGGAAAGTTTATGACATTTTATGCGTGGCTGTTTGTATAATATACTTTTATAGAAAAAAGATTGGAAAGGAAAAAAATTTAAATGTGAACCACGTTTGAATCCTATGATTAAGAGAGATTTTTTTTAACGTTTATATTTCTAGTTGAACCTTAAAAAAAAAAAAAAAAAAAAGGACAAAGTCGATTCTTCTTTAGCCATGCGGTGGTGAGTCCTTTTCTCCAGACGTGCCTGGGGGCTTCAAGACGGGGTCGGGTACTAGAAAGCCTCAGGGACCCCCGCCTCACACCGAATCTACCCTCCTTTCAAGTGTCCCCTCTTGCCCCGGAATTCCCTCCTCCTTTCCCCGCCCCCAACTCAGCGAAGCCCGCCCGGCCGGCGCGGCCCGCCCCTCCCCCACGCCCCGGTCCCCGCGACAGCGGGCGCGCGGGGGCGGCGCAGGAGGGCGGAGCGCGGCCGACACGTGGGGGGCGAGGACGCGTCTGGGGAGGAGGGGTCGGGTGTGTGGGTGGGTGTGTCCGTGAGTGGGAGAAACCAACCCGGGCCACCTCAGAGGCTTCATTTCCTCCAACTGCGGGTCGGGCCGAGGCAGCACGCCAGCTGTCCCCACGCCCGGGATCCTCTCAGAGGCGGATAGCGGACCCAGATATGGGAAGGCTCCGGCCCTGACCCTGTGCTGCCCGCGACGCCCCGCGCCCCGGTGCCTTCTCGCGCGCCGCCCCCGCCCGGGCGCGGTGGTAGGGCCCGGCGCGACGTCACCCATTGTTTACAAATCAACCCGAGCCGGCAGGATTCCGGCTCCCGCGACTGAGGCGCGCGGCA
>VSMD01066697.1:0-23989 GCA_008750895.1 Mirza zaza | reverse complement strand
GAGGTGGCTCAAGCCTGTAATCCTAGCTCTCTGGGAGGCCGAGGTGGGCGGATCATTTGAGCTCAGGAGTTCGAGACCAGCCTGAGCAAGAGTGAGACCCCATCTCTACTATAAATAGAAAGAAATTAATTGGCCAACTAATATATATAGAAAAAATTAGCCGGGCATGGTGGCACATGCCTGTAGTCCCAGCTACTTGGGAGGCTGAGGCAGCAGGATTGCTTGAGCCCAGGAGTTTGAGGTTGCTGTGAGCTAGGCTGATGCCACGGCACTCATTCTAGCCTGGGCAATAAAGTGAGACTCTGTCTCAAAAAAAAAAAAAAGCCACTGTGTGGATCTACTTTAACCTCAACTTTTACAGATAAGGAAATTAAATTTTAAACAGGAAACTGACTTGATGAAGAACAGCAGCAAGTCAATAGCAAAACAAGGACTATAATTTAATATTGTCTGATTCCATCATACCAATGTTATATTAACTTAAAAGTATTAAAATATGTGCTAATTTTTTATAATTGCTAATATATGCTTTTTTTTAAAAAAAGAAATTAACACATATATTCATTTTTAATGGCTACCTGATAATAATATGGGAGGAAAGGAGAGGAAGATTAGGTATAACAATTCAAGAACTCCATACTTCAGCTAGGCAATTTGGGTGTACTTAAAAACAAAACAACATAATCACTTATGACTCTACATTTTATTTATTTATTTTTTTTTCGAGACAGAGTCTCACTTTATTGCCCAGGCTAGAGTGAGTGCCATGGCGTCAGCCTAGCTCACAGCAACCTCAAACTCCTGGGCTCAAGCAATCCTGCTGCCTCAGCCTCCCAAGTAGCTGGGACTACAGGCATGTGCCACCATGCCCGGCTAATTTTTTTCTATATATATTAGTTGGCCAATTAATTTCTTTCTATTTATAGTAGAGATGGGGTCTCGCTCTTGCTCAGGCTGGTCTCGAACTCCTGAGCTCAAACGATCTGCCCACCTCAGCCTCCCAGAGAGCTAGGATTACAGGCGTGAGCCACCGCGCCCGGCCGACTCTACATTTTAAAAGTGTGGATAGGCCGGACGTGGTAGCTCATGCCTATAATACTAGCACTCTGGGAGGCAGAGGTGGGCGGATCGCTCAAGGTCAGGAGTTCAAGACCAGCCTGAACAAGAGCGAGACCCGTCTCTACTAAAAATAGAAAGAAATTAGCTGGACAACAAAAAATAGAAAAAATTAGCCAGGCATGGTGGCGCATGCTTATAATCCCAGCTACTCAGGAGGCTGAGGCAGAAGGATTGCTTGAGCCCAGGAGTTTGATGTTGCTGTGAGCTAGGCTGACGCCACGGCATTCTAGCCTGGGCAACACAGTAAGGCTGTTTCAAAAAAAAAAAAAAAAAGTGTGGATAATATAGAGGGCCCAGAGATGTTTCAATAAATGACTGAGAGACTTGAGAAGATGAATCAGGAGAAAATGAGTATAGGTCATTTTATTCAGAAGAAAAAGAATTTGGAGTGAATGTGTTCCAAGTTGTAAAGGGCTATCATCAAAAAGAAAGGAATCAACCATGAAATCTTAGTTAAAAAGTCGTAGGCTCAAATTCAGTCCTGTGGGTAACAACTAGTGTCTGAGTAGGAGGACCTGTTGCCAAGATGTCTCTTCCTCTCAACTCTCATGGTTTAGGATGAAAAGTAGTGTCTACTTTGTTCATGGCAACATCAACTAAAAATTAGTTTGTCACTCAGATAAATGGTCCAAAAAGATTACTTCACTCTTCTATAGCCCCAACACCACCCCCTTCTAAAACTCCTATGGCTATAGAATCAAGTCCAAACCTCTTACCTTGGAATTTAAGGGCTTAATAAGTTGGCTCTGAGATATTTTTCAGGCCTTACTACAAACTACAATCAATAAACAAAGATTATCTTTTTTTTTTTTTGAAACAGAGTCTTGCTTTGTTGCCCAGGCTGGAGTGCAGTGGTCTCATCATAGCTCACTGCAACCACAAACTTCTCAGCTCAAGCAATCTTCCTGCTTTGGCCTCCCAGAGTGCTGGGATTACAGGCATGAGCCACCATGAGCCCAAAATGGTCATCTTTAGGTAATGTGACACACTGCTCATTAAATTACCTTGAGTAATAAAGTTAAAATAACTATTTGAAATCATGTTTAATTAAAGGAAAAGTGAATCAAAAAACTGAAAGAAGATAGAAACGACATATTTTTTTCCTACTACTAGTAGTAGTTGAGGAGAGACAGAAAGATAAACATGAGGACAGAGATAAAAAAAGAAAAGACAAAATCAATGAAAGCGAGGATAAAGTGAAAGGTAGAAATAAACAAGAGTAAGTTCCTAGACGTTTATTATAGCAGGCCCTGAATAATGTTTAACAAAATGTATTAGGGCATTTCCACCTTTTAGTAGCTTTTGAAATGCCAATTAGCAAATTAGTTACTGTTAAGATGCTCTAACTACAGTAGCACCTACAGTAAGTTGGAGCTCTAGGCTTAAAACCAGACCTAGGCCACTGATTCTCCTCCCAATCAGTCAAGGGGCCCAACCGATTAGACATAAAAAACCATGCAGTAGAAAATCATCTCAAGGCAGATAACCCAATATGTCAGTATCACCAGTTTCACTCAAAAAAAACCAAATTCATTTAAAAAACCAACAATCATGGGAGGCTGAGCTGGGCGGATTGCTCAAAGTCAGGAGTTCACAACCAGCCTGAGCAAGAGTGAGACCGTCTCTACTAAAAATAGAAAGAAATTAATTGGACAACTAAAAATATATGGAAAAAATTAGCCGGGCGTGGTGGCACATGCCTGTAGTCCCAGCTACTTGGGAGGCTGAGGCAGCAGGATTGCTTGAGCCCAGGAGTTTGAGGTTGCTGTGAGCTAGGCTGACGCCACGGCACTCAGAGTGAGACTCTGTCTCAGAAAAAAAAAAAAAGGAAGAAAGAAAGAAAAGGAAAGAAAGAAAGAGAGAGAGAAAAGAAAAAACCAACAATCACAAATTTAGTATGGTTTCCCAGATGTATTTCTTTGAAGTCCATCCCTGTTTAATCATTAAAATATAGCCCAGAGTCCAAAATTAGTGCCAAAGGAAGAATGAAATGGTTGGTACCACAATGCAGCTTTTCCTTGTGTGACTCTGAGCTTTATTTCTAGGCCTCCTTTCCTCATTTGTAAAATGAGGATGCCGGACAAGGTCAGTGGCTCCCAAAACGTCAAACCTGCTACATCACAAATCATATAAGAACATGTTAAAAATTCTGATTCCTATTTTAGACCCACTGAACGAGAATCTTTGGGTTATTAACAGGTTCTTCAGGTGATTCTCTCTACAGATAGGTTGGAAATCATCAGACTAAATGATATTTAAGTTTCTATCCCGTTTTACACTAGAACCAAAAATAGGGGTTTTTTGCTGTTGTTTTTTGTTTTAAGAGACAGGGTTTTACTTTGTCATGCAGGCTTGACTGTAGTGGTGTGAGCTCACTGTAATTTCAAAATCCTGGGCTCAATCAATCCTCCTACCTCAGTCTCCAGAGTAGCCAGGACTATAGGCATGTGCCACCATGTAATGAACTGGAGTTCATTACGATTTTTTTTTGGTAGTGATGGGGTCTTGCTATGTTGCCCAGGGTGGTCCTGAACTCCTGACCTCAAGGGTTCCGCCCACCTCAGCCTCCCCAAATGCTGGGATTATAGGTGAGCCACCATACCCAGCCCTGAGCATTTTATTTATTGTGTGTAATCTCATTTTTTGCTGTCCCCTGTTTGTAGGTATACTCACAACAGCCTTGTAAGACATACTTATTACCATCGCTGATCTAAAGATTAAGAAACTCAGAAAAGTAAACTGCCCATTGTCATACAATTAACAGCTGAGCCAACGATCAAACACACACAGTCCATTTTATTTCAAGTTAACAATTTATTCTATGGTTTTAATATTATTCTGTATAGTAATTAAAACACTATTTTAAATGGAAAATTTTCAGGTGTCTGTTTTAGTAAATGAATACTAAAATTAAGTTGTGCAGAGGAAGGTATAGCACAGGTGGAAAGGCAAAAATAAGGTTCACCTTATGTCACCTCAGAAACTACAACATAGACAGAGAATACTCACCTTAACTGTACCATCATCACTGCCAGTGCAGACAAGCTGGGGGCCCCTCCTAGCTGGATAACAGGAATTCACGAAGGAAGTATGCCCCTTTAGCCTTTTAACTCTCTCGCCTGTTTCACTATCCCACACTGCCACAGTTTTATCTGTGGATGCTGAGAAGAGCATACTAGAAAGAGGAAGAACAAAAAAGAAATAAGCAAAGATGAGCAATAACAATGTATCTTTCCTACTTGGCCAAAATGTGCCAAGTTCTTCAAGATCACTGACCTGTTGTGCTCTGCCAGTTTGGCCCATGATGCTGCAATGCTTTACCTTACCTACCAAAATTCTACTTGTGCTCTAGGCCTAGTTATAAGGTCTACCCTGTGAAGTCTGAAATCAATTAACTTGATATAACCAAATTTCCATATTATCTATAGATATTCTAAAATTTTATAGTCATTAAAATCTTTATGATAACAGGTGTTAGATAAACAATATTTTTTTTAAAAAATTGGGCAGCCCTCAGAACCAGAAGAGGTTCAGTGAACACTCTAAACAATATTCAGAGAAAAAAGCAGCAGATAAGATTGTACATGTAATTCTAATAAATATGTAAAAACCTAAATAGTTTTGAGTAGTAAAAAGGTGTTAGAAAAATATAAAATTAACAGTGATTACTTTTGGAATGGTAGGAATGTGGTCTTTTTTTTTCTCTTTCTGCTTTTTTTGGTTTCTCAAAATAAATTATCTTATTACATTTATAATACAGATAGCTAACTTCTACATATAAAAATTACATTTTGCTTTACATCTTAAGAAAACAAATTTGTCCAGGCTGTTGAAATGTTAAATGACAGAGATGACGTATTTGCCTACACAGACAATAAACACCCACTTGGGATAACAGCGATAAGGATAATAATGTGGCTACCCAAATGTAGCAGTTTTTGACAGCAACATCTCTTGAAAGAGGAAACTCAAGGATGAAAGGTGAAAGGATGCTAAGAACTAGTATGAGAAGCAGTTTTCATTCCATTTTGCAGGATACTTACCTGCCATCTGTGTTATAATGCAGTTCCATCACTGCTCCACTGTGTCCCTTCAATGTGGCATAGTTATCACAGTCACGATAGACATTCCACAACACTGTTAGGGAGAAAGGGGTTCTGTGAGCATTACTAGACAAAAGAAAACTCACTACTGGCTGTGGAAAAGGGTACTTACGAATTTACCAGAACAACAGTTCTCAAATTATACTCCCTTGGAACACTACTGGTTGTACCAAGTGGATTAATTTTCCCGACGCAAAAATAACAATAATGGCAATATTTTTACAATTCATAAGGTAAAAAAATTGATGGATATAATTTCTTAAATTCTTAATTTTTTCCTCCTATAATTTATTTTTTGTTTTATTTTTATTTTTTATTTTTTCTCTTCTCCTATAATTTAAAGAGTTGGCACCTACTACTACTTGTCTGCACTAAGTCTATAAGCAGACTACAAAATGATGGTACTTACACAAAACCTAGAAAGCCACAACTTAAAGGTCACATGGCAATGACTTTATGTTACATTTATTCATTCCTCATGTACTAAGAACCTACTACATGCCAGGTGCTGGGATAAATGAGTAGACATAGTTCCTATCTGCAGGGAACATGGTCTAGCAAACGGCAAAGTCTGATAAGCGCTATTAAGAATCACTTATATATATAAGATGTACATATAGATAATAATTATTTTTCTGCTGAGAAAACTGTAGTTCATTTGATGAAATTAATAACTCATATAATCTGCAAAGATCTCTAAGCCTTCCAGATGCTTGGCCACTTATAAGCTTAAGGATCATAGACCTAGAACATCCAAATCAAAATGGCACTGAAGACAGATAGCATCCACCTTGAGGTTCAGAGTTAATAGAGAAGAGCCAAATAATTCATTTCATCTCATAACCAGCAAATCAAACCAGAAGAAAAAAAAGTCAGAAGCTTCTGTTAGCTCCTCTTGCTTTTTCTCATGACTCTCCCAAAATGACTTTTTCTACTCATTTCTCAAAAATGAGTATTCCTGACTTAGATAGCTGAGACTCTGGTAGCAGATCCTAATATCAAACAGGTAGATTATTTAAGTGAGTTGCCATTTTAGGATCCCCTCCTTCTTTCCCATATGCTAGGATCCTGGGAGTAGATCAAGAGGAAGATCTTATACTTTTGGGAAAATAAAGGTTATCTTTCTCATTACTCCCAATAACCTTCTAAGCCTAGAATTCTTAGTGTCTTGCTAAACCAGCTCAAGCTTTGCCTCCATGAAGAAGATATTTTCAAACTAGAGCAACTCATGTTCCAATCAGTAAAATTCCTTCCTTCTTTATTTACTACATAGACACCAAGTTCTACACCCAAGATCATTCAGCATTTTCATGCCCCAATTTTAGCATGTTAGCTATGTAGTTTGTTATGTTGGCAACTTAAGACTGATAACTTCTATGGCACCCAAGACTTTAAAAAATAATCACTATCTAGGAGAGAACAATTACTCCAGATTAAAAACTATGCCTTACGTATCAGTCGGTCAAATCCTGCAGATGCTAAGGTGGATCCATTGGGGTGAAACTTGCAGCAGTATACTTCCCCTTCATGTCCTGAGAGCAGCATGATTGGGGCTTGAAGGGAGGAACACCGTGGAGGCCCCTAGACAAAAGAGAAGTACAGGGTAGCCACTGCATATAGGCAAGGAGGCTGCAAAATTGGGGGGTGAGGTAGAATATGGAAGGAAAAGATCATGGAAACAATGATTGAGTGAATTTCATTTGATTTAGAGAATGGTAGGTGTTCTCCATTCTCTAAATCTAATCTGCCTCCAATTTGACACTGTCCTCAACTTTCCAGGATCTACTGTTATACCAACTCTCCTCCTCCCTCTCTCTTGCTCTTGTCTCACAGCCAACTTTTGATTGGTCAAACTTGTTGAAGTGATTTCTGACTCAGGATCTTTACACTTACAGTTGCCCCTGACAGGAACCCTTTCCCCCTAGATTTGGCTTCTTTCAAATATTCCCTTTTCCTACCCCGGCCAGGCGCGGTGGCTCACGCCTATAATCCTAGCACTCTGGGAGGCCGAGACAGGAGGACTGCTTGAGCTCAGGAGTTCGAGACCAGCCTGAGTAAGAGTGAGACCCCATCTTACTATAAATAGAAAGAAATTAGCCAAACAACTAAAAATAGAAAAAATTAGCCAGGCATGGTGGTGCATGCTTGTAGTCCCAGCTGCTTGGGAGGCTGAGGCAGAAGGATCGCTTGAGCCCAGGAGTTTGAGGTTGCTGTGAGCTAGGCTGACGCCACAGCACTCTAGCCAGGGTAACAGAGTGAGACTCTGCCTCAAAAAAAATAAAAACAAACAAACAAAAAACACAAATATTCTCTCTTTAGAAAGTCTTGCCTTGATCACACAAACTCAGTAAGCATCCCACCTATTCCCCTGTAGTGCATTAACTCCACTGTATTCCTCCATAGCACTTATCACTACCTGAAATTACCTTCTTCATGCACTTGCTTAGTTTGTCTTTTTCCCCAGGGAATTGACACTCTATTAGTGCAGAGACCCTGCCTACATCATTCAATACTGTCATCCCAGTCTCTGGCTCATTTACTGAATGACTGAATTGACCTTCCCAACAATTCTGCATGGTACAGACTATTGGGCAAAGTGGTTTTGATTATGATCTTGGACACTTAGGTTAGACTTGGGCAATTCACCTAAGCCTGGGCTTATATTCTTACTTGTCAAATAGGAAGAACAAGTATATTAACCATAATATCCAAATCTCTTCAGTAGTTTCCAGCTAATTCATTTATTCAGAAAAATGTTATATATCAGGTATTGTTCTAGGTACTGGGGAAACAGCACTGAACAAAATAAACAATGGAGCTTGTATTTCAGTGGGAAACAGGGAGGGAGACATAAAACACGCAAAATATATGAATGGTGGTATATGCTATGGAAAAAAATGAAGTAGGAATATGGGGTATTGCAATTTGAAATAGAGTGGTCAGGAAAGCTCTCACTGAAAAAGTGATATTTGGGTAAAGATTGAAGGAGCTGAGTGCGTAAACCATGTGGACATTTTGAAGAAGAAGATTCCAGCTGAGGGAGCAGCAAAGGCAAAGGCCTTGAGGCAGAAGCACAGAAAACAGTGACTGGAGCCAGGTGAGCAACAGAAAATTGTTCTATCAGAGAGATAAAGGGAATGAGGGCCAAAGATTATGAGAATTTTGGTTTTTACTCTGAAGTGGAATGCCACTGGAAAACTTTCAACAGAGGGTTAGGTGATCTCATGTTTAGAAGGATTCCTCTGGCTGCTGGATTGATAACAGACTTCAATACAACAGCAGAAAATGGAAGACCAGTTAGCACCCTATTGCAATAATGCCAGATGAGATAATAATTGTTTAGACCATGAGGTAGTGATAGAAATTCTGGATATATTTTGACGGATGCCAGCAGGATTTCTTGAAAGACTGGTTGAGGAGTTGAGAAGGGTTTGTTTTCCCATCTGCAAAATGGGCTAGTTAACAGTTGCTAACTCTTACAAGATTAATGGAGATTTCATATAAAAGCACTTAGTACAAGGGTCAATGAACGTTAGCTATTATTCAGTTATTAATGATACTAGTGCAGAGAAATAAAGGGAAAAGCAACTTGTCCAAGTCCGAAAGCGAGCCAACATCATTCATTTCCCTTCTTCCTCCTCTCATTCATTCATTTACTCTACAAACTTTTCTAAATGTTTATTCTATGCTGGATCCCTGGAAGATTTAGGACGCGTGAGCCTGGTCTCGGTTTTGAGCCTAAGGTTCTTAACTCGAATTTTAGTGCTACCTATAAGGGCAGTCGTGAGGCTGAAAACCGGTGCCATACAGGAAACATGTACAGAGCATCCGCAGGGCATTTTTACAGTGTTTATCTACTTTCAACCCAGGTAAGTATTCTCGTTCCGCCCAGGCAATGCGGGAATGGGCCAGTGCCGGATCATCTATCTGATAAGCGCTCGGAGGGGAGAGGAAGATGAGCTGAGGGCCCAACGCCGCCAGCTTCTTCACTTACCGCTTGCAGCAGAGCTCCCGGCGTCGCCTGCTGCTGCCCCGCTCCCGGGCCCGACCCCGCCGCTCCCAACAGCAACTCATGCCGCTGCCGCTTAACTGGGACCAGCGGCAACTCTGGGCCCTTACGCTTCTGCTGTTCTATCATGGCGGTAACCGCTCTCTTCAGCGCCCCCACGGACCGCGCTGACACCCTCAGGCGCCAAGCAATTGGTTCCGACTTAGTTCTTCCTGCATAACTTCCGGCTTGGAGAGACCAATCGACTTTCAATATTTCCCTCTGCACCGCCCTCTGGATAGTCTCTTGTTATTGGTCTTATCTTGCTAACGTCACGAGAGTGCGATTCCAGGATTGGTGGACGGAGCTGGCGTCCCTCCTAGGCGCGCTGGGTCTTGTGGGTGGAATCGCACTGACTGGGTTTGGCTTTTCGCACGATGCTGCGGCTGGGAGACCTGGAGCTGACGCCGCGTAAGTGTGAGGAAGAGAGGGGGTGGTTGGTTGCATGAATCTGGAGGCGACGCCTTGGTTGTGCAGTCTGAGCCTTCCCTTCTCAGCTGAATGTGCTGATAGCAAGGGGCGGGAAACGGGCTTCATGTCCCCAGATCGGGTACGTAGTGGCCTGGGTTCCCTTTCCCGGCAGGAGCACATCTTTGGGGTCTCTGGGGGCAGGACTCAGCCCCTGCGGCTGCCTGGGGCCCTTGGCGGCTCTCTTCTTCAACAAGCGTGTGATGTATCCAGCCCTGTGCCAGGCTTTCCCAGGGAGAAGGCCTGTCTCCCAGCCTCTACCAGTGCCCCGATTGGCTGAGGAGGCCGACTTGTTTGTGTCACTGATTCTGCAGTCTTTTATAAGGACCTAGTCTATACCGCTGAGAGAGACTGTGATGAAGGAAATGTCCGATTCCTTCTCCAGGGCACAGTCTTGTTGAGAAATTTGAGACTCATACACATGAGCCAGACCTTTTTTCCTCAATCGTCCAACTAATGTTTATTGCGCAGAAGGTTGGGGATAGATTGTGAACAAACATGTTCCCTGATATCAGGGGGTTTGAGTCTGTTGGGGAAAACGTGTTAAACTATGATGTCACTAATAAATGGAAGAGCCCCCTAGGAGAAATACCTGATGCTATGAGTGCTTGAAATAAGCAGGAAGGTTTTTCTGAGAAAAAGATGCCTGAGCTGACATCTGAAGGAAGGATTCTAATTAATTAGGTGAAGAGGTAAGGGCAGAGTATTCCATAGAGAACAGCATGTTCAGAGACTCTGCAGTTGGGAGGAAAATGACTAAAATGTCACAAAGAGCCAGTGTGGCTGCTACAAAGAGAATGAGGGGGAGTATGGTACAAGATGAAGCTGGATGCAATAGAGGTCAGACCTGACAGGAATTTGTAGCTGTTGCTTTAAAACTGATGGGACACCCCTGAGGCCCCCCTGCCCTTTGAGTATGGTAGAGGAGGGGTCTTGATCCCTCCTGAACAGATTGGGGAGGGGGGAGCCCTAGTGGATGCAGATAGACCACTGTCTGTAGATAGGAGGATGTACAGTAATCCTAGTCAGAGAGACCACTTAGGAGGATGTACAGTAATCCTAGTCAGAGATATCAACAAAGACTGAGATATTGGTGGAACAACAGATAATTGGATAGATTGTAGGGATATACAGGAAGTAAAATGGATAGGACTTGGTGATGGATTGGATTCAAGGAGTGAAGAGAGAGAAATCAAAGATAACTCCTAAGTTTTTAGCTTATATATTGGCTTATCTTTGTGGTTTGGGTTTTTTTTTGGGGGGGTGAGGTCATTTGTGGCATACAAGAAGCAGCTCGAAATACAGTTTTGATGCTCAGAAGAGAGATTTGTGTTGGAAATATAAATTTGGGGACAATTTGCACATATGTGATAATTAAGCCATAGGTGTGAGTAAGGTCACCTAAGTTAGAACCTTTAGTAGTTCTAACATTTAATGGGAAAGAACAAGTGGATAAACCTACAGGAGAAACAGAAGAGCTAGGGAATAGGACTGGAGGAATGTCTCAAGCAAAAGAGTAGTCTGTGACAGAAACTCCTGGAATTTAAATAACTTGAGGATTGAAAAGTCTCTGTTCGCTTTATTATTATGGAGCTCATGGTAACCTTAGCAAGAGTTTTATTTTGTTGGTGTGATTGGTCCAAAAGCCAGATATGAGGCAAGGATTCAGGCAAGAAAATGGAGACAGTGAACCTAGACAGTATTTTTCATAGATATATTGTAAAGAGGAAGAGAGGATGTGGTAGCTGATGGGGATGAGGTGTTGTCTGGGATCCACTTTAGAGAGCAATGGAGAAGTTGAATATATGAGAAACTGGGTCATCAATAGTATAAAATATCTGAGAACATAGGAATGGATGGGATTCAAAGTACAGATAGAGGGATCAGCCTGAGGAAGATGGACAATTTCTCCATTAAACAGAAGTGAAGAAGGCTATAGATAAAGGTTGTTTGTATGTTTAATATTGGTAAGATGAGTTCCTTTCCCATGACTTCTATTTTCTCTGTAAAGTGGGATCATGAAGTGAGAGTTGAGAATACTGCAGATGTGAAAGTCATTGGGGAATAATGTGGGAGAATGAGTTTACTAGAGAAATGTAGTACTGCTAGACAGAGTTAAGGGCCTATTGGAGGCTCAAAATTTTTTTCCAGCACATTAGGCACTTTAGTACCGTGTTTCCCTGAAAATGAGACCTACCCATAAAATAAGCCCTAGCAGGATTTCTAAGCATTAGAGCAATATAAGCCCTACCCCCTAGTGATGGGCGTGGCTACGCAGCGTTTTTGCACAACCCATGCATTTCATCACAGAGCGGTAAAGAAGAGGAGCAGCCCTTCTCATCTGCCCCATCATGACAGCTACTATCCCAGAGGTGACTGGGCAGCCCCACCAACAAGGTTGACTCCCCCTGTCAGGTCCTGGTCATCCTGTGTGTGCTACAAGCTGAGGCTTTGAGGGGAAAGTCTTCTCAGTGAAGTGAGGAGTGGGACGCTCTGCCTTAGGTATTGTGTGTCCCCAGGGGGAAGAAGGAAAGCTGTGGCTGCCATTTTACTGAGCACTGTGGGCCTCTCTCACCCCCCAAAACACCAGGGGATAGGGGAAAAGCTTCAGCAAGCAGTCTCCTACTGAACCCAGAGAGATCATTTCTGCTTCACTGTGCAGATTGGACCCAGTGCTCACTGGATCTCTGATAAATAAGTCAGCCCTTATACATCAGCTTTGCTGGCCTATCTCTGCTTTTCCTGAGTATCTGTACCCCCAGATAAGATGAGTGCAAAAAGAAAGAGATATTCTGTTGAGTACAAGAAAGAAATTGTGGAGGACTCCAAGGGCAAGAATCTTACGGCTTTCTGCAAAGAGAAGTTGGATATCCGAATGGTCTGAAAATGGTGGGCAGAATATGATAACTTCAGTCTACATGTGTATAGAGGAAATGCTAAGAAGTGCAAGTGTGGTTCAGGTCGGCAACCTTTATTTCCCGAGCTGGAAGACATGATTGGTAAATAGATTGCTGACAGGAGAGCAAATGCTTTGGTTGTGCGCAAGGCTGATATTCAAAGATTTGCCCTTGCAATGGCACCACAATTAGAAATATCCCCAGAAGATTTCAAAGCATCACAACACTGGCTGGATGGCTTCCTTCAGCTATATGAACTGTCTCTAAGAAAATTGACAACACTGTTTAAGTTGGAAGATGCTGAAGTTATTAAGTGAGCACTTGCATTTAAGTCCTTCGTTGATGCCATTGACTTTTCTAAATACCAACTTTGCAACATGATTGCTATGGATGTAACTGCAGTGTTTATGGGTCAAGGAGCCCAAACGACAATTGAACAGAGGGATGCCTCCTCAATCTGTGTTCCCTCCACTGGTCACGAAAGGTCACTCATTACCTGTATTTTGGTAGTTGTCTGGATGGAAAGAAAGTCACACCTCTTATCATCACTGAGGATAAGAAAGATAAGATTGAATGTGTTTCCAACACTTATGTTCTTGAAACCGAAAAAGCCTGGTGCACACAAGCAGTTATAAGGAAGTGGTTTGATTTAATGCTGCCACTTGTTTTGCGAGGTGGCCAAAGAGGTCCGCTAGTCTGGGATTCAGCCAGTGCTCACCGTGCTAAAGACATGAAGAACTTCCTTGCAGAGAGAATAGGTCATGTGAAGGGAGAGTAGTTGAGGCAGGCCTGTGAGGAGTCAGCTGCTTTTTTTAAAATGGAGACAAGTCTTTAAGTCTTTAGGGGTCGCTATAGAGGATAAGGAAATTGATAGGAAACAGAGAGAATAAAAGAATATATAGAGACTAAGGTATAGTTTATTGTTTTATATATAAAAAGATTAGATATAACATAGCAAGGTATTTAGGAGACTGTTATATCTTTATAAATGCCAGCTATATGGTTAGATTTATATAGGTTTTTATAATTATAGATATCAATTTCCAGTTGTCAGGATAACATATTTGCAAATCAGGGAATGCAGTAGTTAGGGGATAGAGGTAGTGGGTTGGGGTCAAAAGTCTTTTTAAGGGGCATTTAATCTATCTAGGTGAACAAACAGGTATAAAGTCTTTTAGGGGCTAAATTTTAAGTTTTAAGAGGTAATTGTCAATTAACAAATGTATAACAAAAGAGGTATAGTGACTTTATATTTTTTTGATTACTTATGGTGGACTTAAAGGTAGACAGACAGGAGAGAACAGGAAACCTATCTTTAATAAATAGGTTGTTTATAACTATCGGGGCACATCTTTGGGCAAAGTGCACTTATTGTCTCTGGCTTCCATCCTGTGGGCCATATTTGCCTTGTCATGTCTTTTAAGACACAGGGAAGCTTATAGATTTTGAGATATCGGGAAGCCTTTTGGGAAACTATCTCTATTGGAGATTTGAGAGCTCTCCCATGATAGCAGCCTCTAAATAAGGGAACTATTGAGTTTACATATTTTTTTAGGGCAAAACCCTGTAAACCTTTGTTTTTGTCTTTAATATAGTAATATAGGGTTATATAATAAAATAATGATCTTATGAGCCACATCTCATTAATTTCTCAATCATATTTTCCCACCAAGATCAAATAATGATTCCTGCAGGAATGACTGCCTATCTGCAGACTCCTGATATTGCAATAAACAAGCCATTCAAAGACCATTTGCTCATGGAATTAACAACTACATTGAAAATAGAATGACAAGAAATCAGCGTGGAAACTTTGTGAAGCCTAGCCTGCAAGAGGTTGTGATTTGAGTGAAGAATTCATGGGATAAAATCACTGACAGTGTTGTTACCAATGCACTCCAAGCAGGTTACATGGATAAGAGCTACTCATTTAATGAGTGCTCTATTGCTGCACACGAGAGATTGGGGCCAATGGTTCTAAATAGAGTCACAAGAAATTCAGGATGGAATTCGGGGTTTGGAGAGTTATGATGATGTTCCAGAAGAAGACGACTTAACTATATTTGAATAAATGTAGGTTATTGTACCGTACTTAAAAAAAACAACACATCCCCTGAAAATAAGCTCTAGGGTGTCTTCTTGAGGAAAAATAAATATAAGACCCTGTCTTATTTTGGGGGAAACACGATACATACCTGTCTAGGTATGGGAAGGACTGTGGCTTTGGCTTTGTAGCTTCAAACACATTCTATACCCTCTAATGTGTCCTCTCTTACTGAAGAATCTGGAAAGCTAAGAACCATTTTTTACACTCCCTTATACTTTAGAGGAGAACTGAATTTGGAACTGAATTAAACGTGGAAAGAAGGAGGGTATGAGAAATCCAATTTTGCTGGCAAATATTATGGCGTTTAGTTTTTCCAGTCAACAGCTTCCTGGTTTGGTAAGAGGTGGAAGTCATAACTTTCTTGGATTATGGCAAAGGCAGTGTTATTTTGTGGGTTAGGAGTTGTTTTTGGATGTTCTGCCAAAGTCTGTTACCATAGTGCTTCCAATAATTTTGGAAACTACATAATACCTGGCAATAAATCCCTTTCTGCATAACCTAACTATAGTGGGTTCTGTTGTCTGCAACTGTCCCCCACCAGGGTAGAGGTATTGCCAGAGAGGTAAGCTCTAAAGACAGAGTTAAAGGGAATTTTAGGGTATTATTGGAATGATGGATTATGGAATCTAAACTGAATTAGAAAAGTGAAGAAAAAGAGGAGGGCTGATAGATTGGAAGAAAAATAGAGGCCAATAGATCAGGGTTCTAATGAGATCAAAGAATCGTATTCTATTAGAAGACTTCCGTTTATCCTAAAAGACCTACTTAGTTGTCATCTCTTAAGCTTTCTGGCTTGACGCTGTAGTGTAATTGGTCACCGTTATCCCTACCAGACCAAGAAGTCTTTGAGGACAGGGACTATAATGAAAAGAGTGGTTTAGTGGCAAGTGTATGTGTCCCTTGGAATGGCCTAAGTCTTTGTCTTTTTGTAGCTATGTGGTTTTGGACAAGTTATTTCATTGTTGTAAAACAGGATAACCTATTTTGTAGAATAGGGTTTTTTTTTGTATTGTTTTGTTTTGAGAAAAAGTCTTGCTCTGTTGCCCGGGCTAGAGTGCCATGGTGTCAGCCTAGCTCACAGCAACCTCAAACTCCTGGGCTCAAGTGATCCTCCTGCCTCAATCTCCCGAGTAGCTGGGACTACAGGCATGTGCCACCATGCCCGGCAAATTTTTTCTATATATTTTTAGTTGTCCAATTAATTTCTTTCTATTTTTAGTAGAGATGGAGTCTTGTTCTTGCTTAGGCTGGTTTCGAACTCCTGATCTCAAACGATCCTCCGGCCTCAGCCTCCCAGAGTGCTAGGATTATAGGCCCGAGCCACCGCACCCACTTTCATTTTTATTTTTCTCTCTCTCTCTTTTTTTTTTTTTTTTTATGGAACACTTCACGAATTTGCGTGTCATCCTTGCGCAGGGGCCATGCTAATCTTCTCTGTATTGTTCCAATTTTAGTATATGTGCTGCCGAAGCGAGCACTCTCTCTTTTTTTAAATCCACTGTCAGTGTCTTCATTTTTAAAATGGCATTAATAATGTCCATCTTATGGGGTGATCAAGAAGACAAATTAGTTAAGACAAGTAAAGCTCTTAGATTAATACATGGCAAATATGAAGCACTCAAATATTAGCAGTTAGTATTATGGGACTTTGAAGAGACCTTAGGGATAATTGACGGAAAGAGTAGTGTGGAGTAGTAGAGTAAGTACTGGTCCTGGGGTCTATAGTACCATTGTTGCTAACTGTAAGCAGCCTTTGTCAAACCACTTGGCTTCTCTTAGCCTCAGTTTCAGTTTATAAAGAGTAATGGGGTAATCCTAGCACTCTGAGAGGCCAAGGTGGGCAGATTGATCGAGGTCAGGAGTTCAAAACCAGCCTGAGCGAGACCCTGTGTCTACTAAAAATAGAAAGAAATTAATTGACCAACTAAAAACATATATACAGGCCAGGTGCAGTGGCTCACGCCTGAAATCGTAGCACTCTGGGAGGCCGAGGCGGGAGGATTGCTCAAGGTCAGGAGTTTGAAACCAGCCTGAGCAAGAGTGAGACCCCATCTCTACTAAAAATAGAAAGAAATTAATTGGACAACTAAAAATATATAGAAAAAATTAGCCGGGCATGGTGGCGCATGCCTGTAGGCCCAGGTACTTGGGAGGCTGAGGCAGTAGGATCACTTGAGCCCAGGAGTTTGAGGTTGCTGTGAGCTAGGTTGATGCCACGGCACTGTAGCCTGGGCAACAGATTGAGACTCTGACTCCAAAACAAAAAGAATGTAGGCTCTGGAGTCATTATCTGTGTCTTTTCGTAATCCTAGTATTTTTAATTAGCTTACTTTCAGTTGTAACACAGATGAAATATAAATAAAAATTCCCTTAACTCCCTTAGAGATTTAGCCAATTATCCAAATAAACTTAATAACAATAAAAATCTTGACCAGGTTGGTAAGGTGACACATTGAATGAAGGTCCAAAGGCTATGAAGTATCATGCCAATTTAATATTGTTCTTTAAATTTCTCATTGCTTGGGGATGGGAGGACAGGTCGTGTGGAGTTTTTTCCCCCAATTGCATGCACGCTTTTTTTTTTTTTTTTTTTTTGAGATAGAGTCTTCCTCTATTTCCCTAGCTAGTGTGCAGTGGCATCATTGTAGCTCACTGCAACCTCAGACTCCTGGGCTCAAGGGATTTTCCTGCCCCAGCCTCCTGAGTAGCTGGGACTATAGACACGCATCACCATGCCTGCCTAATTTTTCTATTTTTTGTAGAGACATGGTCTTACTCTTGCTTAGGCCGGTCTCAAACTTGTGAGCTCAAACAGTCCTCCAGCCTTGGCCTTCCAGAGTGCTGGGCTTACAGGACTGAGCCACCGTGCCTGGCCAACACTTTTTTAAAAACTTTGAAATAGTCACAAAATTATGGAAGTATAAATAACTTTTTTTGGCCAGGCGCGGTGGCTCAAGCCTGTAATCCTAGCTCTCTGGGAGGCCGAGGTGGGCGGATCCTTTGAGCTCAGGAGTTCGAGACCAGCCTGAGCAAGAGCGAGACCCCATCTCTACTATAAATAGAAAGAAATTAATTGGCCAACTAATATATATAGAAAAAATTAGCCGGGCATGGTGGCACATGCCTGTAGTCCCAGCTACTTGGGAGGCTGAGGCAGCAGGATTGCTTGAGCCCAGGAGTTTGAGGTTGCTGTGAGCTAGGCTGACGCCACGGCACTCACTCTAGCCTGGGCAATAAAGTGAGACTGTGTCTCAAAAAAAAAAATGAATAACTTTTTTTCCTGAATTATTTGAGTTAAACTGTTGACCTGATACTTCTTGTTTTTCTACAGACAAGGACATTCTCATATATAACCACAATAATCATAAAATTATTATTGTATTACTTTTCTAATCCTCAGGCCCCACCTCTCCATTCTTGAGTCCCCATTTTGGCGGGACTGCTCCAGTGTGTGGATGCCTTTATCACCCTACTCTTCCCCACACTCTTTGCAGATTCCCTCCTTACCCCAGAGTAGGCTCTGACTTCACTCTGGCCCACCATTTGCCCTGCTGTGCCTCGCACTTCCACCCCCACTTTCCTTGCTCTGCCCCTTCTTTTGGGAAGAGAGTGGCTAGTAATTGACCCCTTATTAGTTCCCTATACAAAACAATTGTTTAAAATATTCAAGTGAAATGAAGCCCTTGAGCTCTGCTTTCAGGACAATTGTAAGGTAACTCCAAATGGTATACCTCAATCCTTGTCAATTTTCTTGTTCTTTTAAGTCTACGAATGTGGTGCTGACTGGACTATATTTATCTCAATGTTTTATAAACTTTTTGAAAGTAGCAGAACTCCTTTTTTTCCCCAAATAAAATCTTACACGGAAGCTTAATATGTAAACTGGATCAAGGCATAATACATGTTATAGTAGACACCTGTCTGGTAATTCCCACCCATCTCTCTCCTTCTGCCACTATAGCCTACCCCAAGGCTGGGAGGGTCAGTGGGAATCAGCACTAATCGACCTCTGCCTAATTACTGTGGAGAGGATCGTACCTGCCCAACTGCTCTGAGTGGGACTTCCCTTAACTGTAGTTTCTTTGGGGGTTCTGCTCCCTCCAGTTTTGGTATGGAGGCTCTTGTTTCATTAGCCAGCCTAGGAGACAGCCTCTTTGGTTTTCTTGAACCCTAGGGTGACCTAGATATTTCAGAGTTGACATTTAAAAAATAAACTTGAGGCCGGGCGTGGTGGCTCACGCCTGTAATCCTAGCACTCTGGGAGGCCGAGGCGGGCGGATTGCTCAAGGTCAGGAGTTCAAAACCAGCCTGAGCGAGACCCCGTCTCTACTATAAAAATAGAAAGAAATTAATTGGCCAACTAATATATATATAAAAAAATTAGCTGGGCATGGTGGCGCATGCCTGTAGTCCCAGCTACTCGGGAGGCTGAGGCAGCAGGATTGCTCGAGCCCAGGAGTTTGAGGTTGCTGTGAGCTAGGCTGACACCACGGCACTCACTCTAGCCTGGGCAACAAAGCGAGACTCTGTCTCAAAAAAATAAATAAATAAATAAATAAACTTGAATTAACTGAGGAGCCTCTGATAACCACCATAGAATCCTAGGTTTCTACAGAACATAATTTGAAAAAAGATTTAAATGCCATATTTTAAAATGGCAACCATCTTACTTTCCTGATATGTAAAACCTGTTATAATAGTCTATTGTTTGGGGGAGATATGTTCTAAGACCTCAGTGGATCCCTGAAACTGTGGATGGGACTGAACCCGATTGCTGTCAGTTGAAATATGTTTGTGTTCATATCTTCCACCCACAAATTTAATGTTTTTTCCATTTTTTTTTTTCAGACAGAGTCTCACTCCGCTGCCCACAGGCTAGAATGCCGTGGCGTCAGCCTAGCTCACAGCAACCTCAAACTCCTGGGCTCAAGCAATCCTGCCTCAGCCTCCCAAGTAGCTGGGACTACAGGCATGTGCCACCATGCCCAGCTAATTTTATCTATATATTTTTAGTTGGCCAATTAATTTCTTTCTGTTTCTAATGGAGATGGGGTCTCACTCTTGCTCAGGCTGGTTTGGAACTCCTGACCTTGAGCGATCCTCCCGCCTCGGCCTCTCAGAGTGCTAGGATTACAGGCGTGAACCACCACCCCCAGCCATCCATCTTAACTAAGCACTTATCATGTAGTGAGGCTGTAACATCTGCAGTTTGAGGCGCAACAGTAAAACTAGCATGAATTTCTTTTTCCTTTATAATTTCACACATAGTAGATTTGTTTTGGCAGTAGATCTTAGCAACCCCAGCATACAATTTTATTTTTCCTCAAGTTGAGAACTTTTACCTTTTCACTTAAAGGAAGCACTTTATAGCTTCTCTTTGACATATCTGAATGGCCAGCATGACTATTGGGCTTTGGGGTTATTATTAAGTAAAATAAGGGTTACTTGAAAACAAGCACTGCAATACTATGACAGTCAATCCGATAACCGAGAGGGCTACTAAGTGACTAATGGGTGGGTAGCATATATAGCATGGATATGCTGGATAAGGGAATGATTCATGTCCCTAGGTAGGCCAGGGTGAGATGGCGCAAGATTTCATTATGCTGCTCAGAACAGTGTGTATTTTTTAATTTAAGAATTATTTATTTCTGGAATTTTTTTTTTTTTTTTTGAGACAGAGTCTTGCTCTGTTGCCTGGGCTAGAGTGCCATGGCATCAGCCTAGCTCACAGCAACCTCAAACTCCTAGGCTCAAGCAATTCTTTTGCCTCAGCCTCCCGAGTAGCTAGGATTACAGGCATTTGCCACCATGCCTGGCTAATTTTTTCTGTATATTTTTAGTTGTCTGGCTAATTTCTTTCTATTTTTAGTAGAGATGGGGTCTCACTCTTCCTAAGGCTGGTCTCAAACTCCTGAGCTCAAGCGATCCTCCTGCCTCGGCCTCTCAGAGTGCTAGGATTACAGGCATGAGCCACTGGACCCCGACTCTTTTTTTTTGAGGACATGTTCTTGCTCTGTTGCCCAGGCTAGAGTGCAGTGGCAGAATCATAGCTCACCACAACCTCCAACTCCTGGGATCATGCAGTCTTTCTACCTTAGCCTCTTCAGTAGCTGGGAGTACAGGTATGTACCACCAGGTTACCTGGCTAATTTTTAAATTTTTGGTAGAGAGGGGTCTATGTTGCTCAGGCTGATCTTGAACTCCTGGCCTTAAGTGCTCCTCCCACTTTACCCTCCTGAAGTGCTGGGATTTCAGGCATGAGCCATTGTGCTTGGCCGGGCATTTTGCATTTAATATATTTGGACCACAGTGGACTGTGGATAACTGAACCCATGGAAAGTGAAACTGTGGAAAAGTGGGACTACTATACTGTTATATTTTAGGTTTTGTCTCAAAACTGCATGCCGGTTTCATTCTTGAATAATTGCATAGGGCTTCTCAGGTTACTGTTATACCAGAGGAGTAAACGGGGGAGCTTTAAACATAGCTTTTTATGTGCTTTTCACAGCAGAAGTCTGAAAGGAACAACATAAGTTCATTTCTGCTTTTATCGCTCTTTTCATGACCTTAGTGTGGAGAGGAACAGATGATAGACTGAGATGTTTGGGCCCAATTCATATGCCCTAGCTGCTGGTGCCTCTGGATTCTGTGCCTCACTAAGGTTCCAGGTATTGGAGGAATAATAAAGGTCTCTTGATAGAACCATTGACCTCAGATTAATAACTCCTGTTCTAGCATGGGAGGTGAGGGATGCTGGGCAGGGGAAGGGAAGGGCTAGAGATGAGACTGCATAGCTGGGGAGTGGCAGAAGCAGGATTCGTATGAGCCATTTCTCAAGAACTGACAAATCTGCCTCTATTCTCTCTATATACTTTCAATAAAGTAATAAAGAGACACCTCTAGCTGACCTAAGCAGAAAAGGGCTAGTTTATCATAAGGATACAAGATTTTCTTATGGAACTTGAAGAAAGAAATGTTCCTGGGGTCATAGGATGATACTAGAACAAGAGTTTGGAAATCTGACAGGATTTTCTTTCATTTCTGTTTCAAGCGAGGCTGTCCACTTAATGGATGGTCATTGTAAATCCGGAAGACTTGCCAACAGTAGGACACAAAATCATCATCTGAAAGTAAGAGGGAGCAGTGGGGGTTCAGGAGAGAAGAAAGTATTCGCCTATGAAAACCCAAGAAAAGTAGTTTCAGGTCTTATTGGTGCCAAGTGTAATTGGGAGGAAAACGAGAACTGAGAATAGTACCCTTAGGTTTATCTTTATCTAGCAGTGATTTACCAGCAGAGTAAAGGGATGTGGTTAAGAGCCACTAGATTGCTAGCTTCCTCTCTGTTTAAAATCAGGAGGCTGAGCAAGGGTGTCTGTCAGGACCCTTACAACTTCAAAGCTCTAAGTTTTGCTTCTTAGGCAGCGTCAGCATTACCTGGCAGCTGGTTGAAAATGCACAATCTTGGGTACTACCTCAGGTAACTGAACTGCAATCTGCATTTTAACATAATTCATAAATGGTTAAATGAATTTTGTACATCCAACAATGGATTATTATGTAGGCATTAAAAAAGTGTGTGTGTATGGTTTGACTAATATATTAAGAAAATAATGATTAATGATTTCATGATTCCATTAAAAAACCACTTCTACGTATTAAAATCTGAAAGAATATAAACCAAATTGAATTGAATTGTGGATAATTTTAGTTTCTTCATTATTAATGTATTACCTGGACTTTAAAAATATGTGTTTTAATTTTATAGGGGAAAAAAAAACAAGCTCTCCTCTGTCTTTTTTTTTGAGACAGAGTCTCACTTGGTTGCTCTGAGTAGAGTGCTGTGCCATCAGAGTAACTCACAGCAACCTCAAACTCCTGAGCTCAAGTGATCCTCCTGCCTCAGCCTCCCAAGTAGCTGGGAGACTACAGGCAGTGTGCCATGATGCCCTGCTAATTTTTCTATTTTTAGTAGAGATGGGGTCTTGCTTCTGCTTGGGCTCATCTCAAACTCCTGAGCTCAAGCTTTCCTCCGTCCTTGCCTTCCCAGAGTGCTAGGATTACAGGTGTGAGCCACCGTGCTTGGCCTCCTCTGTCTTTTGAAGTCACTTTGGATTTACTGCTACTGCCTAGCATAGTGGTTAAGAGCATGGACTCTGGAGATACCCAGGATTTGACTACCTTTTGCTGGCTTTTTGACATAGGCTTAGTAATTTGACTTCTGGTCTCTCTTTTATATAATAATAACGGAAACTACATCTTGAGAGTTTTGAGAATTAAATGAGACACAGCATGTCCAGTGCTTAGCATAGTGCCTGGACATAGTAAGTGCATGATAAATGTTAGCCCTTATTACTATTATTCCATTTTTTTGAGATTCATTTACACACAGTCCTCCCCTAACTCCCCCAAAATTCTTCCCATGGCAAAACAATAAAATAAAAAATAGCAATAAAAAACCAAACAATAAAACCAGTGGTTTGATAGCCTTGAATAAGTAACAAATTGTAAAGAAGTAAGATCAAGGTTTCTGAAACTCCCCACAATTAGAACAGACAAAAGAAATTTGGATAAAAGTACATGGTGTTTGGCCGGGCGCGGTGGCTCACGCCTGTAATCCTAGCACTCTGGGAGGCCGAGGTGGGCGGATGGCTCGAGGTCAGGAGTTCGAAACCAGCCTGAGCAAAAGCAAGACCCTGTCTCTACCATAAATAGCAAGAAATTAATTGGCTAACTAATATATATAGAAAAAATTAGCTGGGCATGGTGGCGCATGCCTGTCGTCCCAGCTACTCAGGAGGCTGAGGCAGTAGGATCCCTTGAGCCCAGGAGTTTGAGGTTGCTGTGAGGTAGGCTGACACCATGGCACTCACTCTAGCCTGGGCAACAAAGCGAGACTCTGTCTCAGGAAAAAAAAAAAAGGACATGGTGTTAAATCTAATGCTGTTATTCCTTAAAGATTGGCTGTGGACTGTCTACGCATTCATTTCTTCTTTAATGCAGATATCTCTCTCATTGTTGTCTAATTTCTTTTTGATAGGACACTTGAATTAGTTTTAGCAGAAGAGAAATGGAGGAGCCCTAGAACATTAAGGATGAATTCAGGAAGGCCTGAGACCATGGAAAACTTACCTGCTCTCTACACTATTTTCCAAGGAGAGGTATGTTCTTTTGTGCTTTGAAAGCCATTTGTGTTAATGATAGATTGAGAGTGAAAAGCAACTGGATTTTTTTATTTTTTTTTTTG